>JANSVA010038818.1:0-13727 GCA_025504915.1 Erythroxylum reticulatum | reverse complement strand
AATATAATCTCATTATATTAATTTATTTGACATAATCTAATTATGAAAAATAAATTGAGATTTTTTAAATAAAAAATATAATTAATCAATATTTGAAAATTAAATTAAAAATAAAAAAAAGGCCTATAGGCCAGGAGACTGCCTCCTAGCCAGGCCATGAGACTATCTCTTAGCCCAATGGCCTGCGTCTCCTGGCTTGGCCAGGAGAACGTTTCCTGGTTTGCCCGTGTCTGGGCCTGACTAGGAGAGCGTGTCCTGGCTTGCTAAGACATGCGCCTCTGCAAATGGAGCACGTGCCTCGTCTTCTCCAGCCATCTTCTACAATTTTTTTTAAACCCAGAACAACACTTTATTCTACTAGCTCCATCTTCAGACTATCTCAAGGTACTCTACCCCATCTGTATCATTATAACATACTTATAAATATACATAAAACTTTAGAGAGTTTATAACATACTTATAAATATACATAAAACTCTAGAGAGATAAAACTCTCTAGAGTGAGAAACTGACACCATCGAAGGTGGTGGTTCTCCAACCACCAGTGGCTACTACTGCCTCCGGTGGTTCTGTTCTTCATCAAATATGGAGCAAAATAAAACTCATTAATCAAACATTCAATAACAATCCTTCATTGAAGCAATGAGTTTGAATAAAAACAATGAATAACAAACATAATGCCACCAGAAACGTTAGAGTTTGAGTAAATGAACAGAAAAAGCTTGAGTAAATGAACAGAAAACTTTATATATCATGCAATCGCTTTCTGTTAATAACGCAAAGCATACGAAAAGCATTGAATAAAAACTGGACTTGAGAAGACCAATGTCGGTTACGTAAACTATTGATTAGTTATGCAAATGAAGACACAAGTAACGCATGCATGCAACTTTTCGACTGTCATTAGTGCATGCAACTCTAGGACTGGGTTGTAAGAAACATCACGCAAGAGGAGAAACAGGTGCATCAAAGATCAAAATACAATCCTTCTTAGAAACACTGAAAACTCTTTCCAGGTTTCCAGAAAACTGGAAAAATTCCAGAAATTGATATAATGCAGTTCACATATCCAGAAACAGATAAAACCATTTTACATCCAGTCCAGAAATAGT
This sequence comes from Erythroxylum reticulatum, assembly GCA_025504915.1. Lineage (NCBI taxonomy): Eukaryota > Viridiplantae > Streptophyta > Magnoliopsida > Malpighiales > Erythroxylaceae > Erythroxylum > Erythroxylum reticulatum. The sequence continues at coordinate 12,615 of JANSVA010038818.1, read as the reverse complement.
AAACACATATAATCAAGAAAAATGCTAAAAGCTCATAAACACTTATTCCACACTTTTCAGAAACACATATAATCATATAGCACCTTTTATTCCCCGAAACACTTTCGGAAGAACAAAAAATAAAATTTTCAGAACAAAATTGGAACAGTGAGAACATGCACAATAGTGAAGAGCAACTAAAAAACGCTTTTCAGTTTTAACGAATCAATATGCAACTTTTGCATATTAAAATCAAATTAAAAAAATATTCAAGCTTATAAATCAAAATAAAACTGTTAAACTTGGCCCTGATACCACTGTTGGCTTACGCGAGATCGTATCTTAGCGCAGCAGAAATAATATAAATTTTTTTTCTGCAGAATCAACTTTAACATAATTTATTAAGAAACATAAAACAAGAAATTGATAAAAACTACTAACATGCTGTGATTTCGTATTGCAATTTCTGTTTCTTTGAATCTGTCAAACCACAAGCCGTTCACTCGTCCGATCTCTAACGATATCCACAGATCTATTCAGAGAAAACTCAAATCAAATTTGAAAGGAAATATTATTAAAAGTGCTAGCATCCATTTTTCTAAATTTTCCTTTTATATGAAAAATCTTATTTTTCATATCCTTGGATTTTATTAAAATTACAACCAAAGTCAAACTTTAATTATAATTATTAATAAATCTTTATAAGATCAAATATCACATATTGACCCTTAAAGTTTCTAAAACTTCTCAATTAAGTCCAACTTAATTCAAATTTCACTTTCTCCTTTATAGACCTTGTTATGTGTGACCCATTAGGTTCCTAATATGTTGGCTATGATTATAAATTATAATTCTAATCCATAATTAGAATAAGATAAATTAAAACTCATTTTAATTTATCTTTAATTCCCTAATTAAACAATTTATAATTATAGATCATGATTGATGTCTAGCAACATGTCATGACCACCCAAATATTAGGAATGTCAAAGTGGTTTAACTTAACCTATGTATGCATGGTTATCTTGTATAAATTAATCCTTTCATCATCTAATGTTCCAATTGGAATTAGAGTATGTAATTCGTGTCTGCTCTAAATAATCCAATCATATTTGTTCTTGCTAATTAATAAATGATTTGTAATTGATAGTTGAAAGCAACTTTTTCAAATTTCAATTTACTCTGGCCAGAGATTCCCAAAATCATTATTAATCAAGAACAACAAAACATTCTTCCTAATTACTTTAGGACAACGAATTCTTTATTAATTTACTCAACTATCTTCACATAGTTCATACTATATCCAATAACTACTGAATTGAACTATTCCAAGAATAGAACATAAATAGCATCAAAACATAGTAATTCCTATATGAGATAACTATGGTAATCTCAAGTCTAAGGTTCAATTATACAACCATCATAATGAGATAATCCATAGACACACAAGTAATATTTCATTCAAGATTCTCATAATTGGGTCAGTTTAGTGAACTTATTCTTTAATAAGCACTCACATGTTTGTTTAAGTATCTCCACACTTCAATCTATAAGATCGATTACTTTCTTCATAAGAAAGAAACAAATATGTGCTAGTCTAACCATTTCATCAATACCCCGTCTAGATGAAACTATGACTAGAAACATTTTCGGAATAATACAAAGAAAGCAATTTGAATCTTATAATTATAATCACATTATAATTTCTAATTGCATAACAATTATTCCAAGGAATTTATCTTTATGATTAATAATTAAGTCCTTAAAAATACACAAAGATAAAGAATGCCTTTTATTGAATAAAACAAAATTTATACAATAAAATGTACAACCAAAATTGGCTGCAAGGGCATAAACCAACAATTCTATGATTCTCTGGAGTGTAATGAAGGGGTTCCTTTGTTTTTCCATATTGGATGATGATCGATCATTCATCATCCACCTTCGGGTGTAATTTTCTAATATGTAACAAATATTACACATTTGGTAAAAAGGGCCATTTTCGATGTTAAAATTTTTACAAAATTTTAATTTAAATTGTAATTTTTATATCGATTAAAAAAATAGTATAAAAATTATATTTTAACCTCAAGTTAAAAAGAATTTAAATTTTCATCTAACTTCCATTTAAAAAATACACTTGATGGCCTTATTGACAATCAACGGATTGCATTAATTGTTAGTTGATTCGGTTAGCTGATAGCGGATCAATATAATTGATTTGATCAGCGGATAACATAATTTCAAACTAATTGTATGTCATAAGTTACGTAATTTGAATGATAAACTTAAAGTCAATTCAATAAAAATAATTTCCAGTTAAATGAAAGTATACTTTCTTATAAATTTACTTTCACACAGTTCTATTGTCTCAAAATATATGAACGAATATGAAATAGACAATTAATAGTCTAAGCCAGTTCTATACATTAGCCAAAATCCCCTTTTTACAATATACATTTCATGGATTTGTTTCATTTTCATTGCTCACATAATCTAAGGAAAAAGCCTTTTTAAGGCTCATAAACATTTGTGTTTGGAACACTTGAACTCCTTGAACTTCATCTTTCACCAAATTAATCTTAAAAAATCATTGTTGAACATCCACAAACATCAATTTTAATTATTGCATTTGAAATTTATTGAAGGGAAAATATATAAGTTTGTCCCCCTAGACTACAACAAAAATGTGATGTTTCATCTTCCTTTTTCCTTAAAATCCAAAAAAACAAGCAAGAAAAAGAAAATAGGAAGCTTGCAGCCAACATTTTGTAAGACAGAACAAATATGATAACTATAAAGACAACTTCTTGGTAAAGGAAATGAATGAAAGCAATTTAACCTAGCATAATTACGTATCTTTTTAATATCATTGCAAAGGATTCTGATTCATCAAAGACCTACCATGAAACTCACTATACAAGAAGAAAGAAGGAAACAAGTACTTCTAAAATAAAGTATAAAATTCATGGCATAATCTATGGTCAAGTACTAACAAAAAAACAATAGAAACTTTAAATTCATACCCACCATCCTCGTCAAAGATACGCTTAAGAAGCACCCTTCTCTTCACATAAGCATCTATCATGATCCCAAAAATTATGTATCATATGGAAGTTGTAGAAAGGTAGACCACATCCTTACACAAGGCTCGTCAATCTTTTAGACCAACAGTATTGTAGAAAAAAGTAACTTTATAAGTTAAGTTTCATTCATACTAACATGCAATAATCTACAGAAAAGTTAACTTCATTTTTGGGGTGGTTGTTGATTCTTCTTCTTTTTCTGTTAGTATGCACCTACTTTTTTCTTCCTTGACTTTTTGGTGATTTGATGATACTAGTGAAACATATGTGATCCATACGCTAACCTCAAAACAAAAGTTAAACACCAATAAAGCTTATTTTTAATGCTATATAAAGTATACATAACTAGTCCACATCTCATTCAAACAAGAGCCTCTCCCTTTGGACCCCTACTACATAATATCGTTTTTATATTATTCTTATATATACAGTATCAGCATTCAACAAATGGAGATTAAATCCTTTGTTCAATTATAATATCTCAAATAGCAATATGTTATACCCACGAATATCATTTTTTATGACCCGATATATGAGAAATACTAATAAGGGAGAATAGAAGACTAGATAATGGCTATGGTTGTGGGTTTAACATTAAAATGATTATAGGTTGAGAACTTAGGATTCTTAGTTTTTAGAGATTATGTTTGCATTTTAGTGGGTTAGGAAAACGTAAAAGAAGAATGAAGAAATATGATAAGGACTATTTCATATTTTTAGGCCTATGTTTGTGTACCATCGCCTGGTCGTCGCTGATCACCTGGTCGCTGGTTATGTGTGTGAGAGTGGGGTAGTTGATATAAGTAAGAAGTAAGAACTCTGTGAACAACGTAAAACAGGGTGGTAAGCCAGGTGGCGTACACCTCCTTGGTTGATTTGCGTGGTCTACTTTTGGACCTAGTTGCTTAACGTCTAGCTGCCTTATCTTGTATTAGCGGTTGGTTTTTCACAACGAGCTTTGGAAGGACTTCAGTGCTTAGATTGTTGTTTGGACTCTGGTACCTTTTCAATATCTACTTCAATATCTACAGCAAACAGTTTAGTTTTTCTTTTCCTCTTTTGGTGAAAAAAAATGGAAACTTTCTTTGTTGTCGTTGATTATAAAATGTTAGATGGCAAAGCAACGACTGGTTGCAGTTTTTATTGTTTTGATCTTAATATTAGTATTCAACACGTAAGTTTCCCTGTGTTGTTCTCCTTCTTTCTTAGCGCTCTCACTCTCTCTTCCTTCTCCGCAGACTTCTCATTTCGGGTATGGTTCTTGATTAATCAGTCTCTTCTACTTTGGTGTTTTCTGGATTATGTTGAGTTTTTTTAAATTTCTGTTCTTTATGACTTTTTGCTTTTGATATTAGCTTCTTTGTTTGATTTAGTGTTTAATGCTTTCTGAGTTTTAGTATGTTGATCTCTTTACATCTGATATTGTTGGGTTTATGTCAAGATTGAATTTTTATGCTTAATAATCTTATGGTTTTAGACATTTTGTGTTTCTACATGTTCATTTTTTTGGGTTTTCGTGTTTTGTATGATTCAAAGTCGAGTTCTTTGATGCTTTTTTACTCTCTTATCATCTGGGCATTGGTGCTTTTCTAAAGATAAAGAGATGTTATATTTCGTTATATTTTAGTTTTAAAATAATTTTTAACAGAGTTGAGTTTTATTTATTTATGTATTATAGTATTTTTATTTACATAATAATTTAGTGTGCCAGTTTTAGTTATTTACTCTTTTAACCTACATCACTATTTTATTATCATATCTGTATGTGGGTCTACCAGAAACAGCCTCTCTACTATGTAAGGGTAAGGCTGCATACTATCAGACCTTCCCAGACCCGGCTTTATTGCGGAATTTCGGACTAGGTGTGATGATGATGATGATGAAATTGAATTTTCCATTTATGATTTAAACTTAGCATATGTAGCTTAATCTCGATAGAAGGTTCATGGTGATTTTTAAAAAGTTCATGGGCCAATTTGGTAAAAAGTTAAGTGCAAGGGGTTAACTATTCTAAACACCAAAGTATAGGATCATTAACAGGATTTTTTCAAAATATTCAAAAATATACAAAATAACATAATTTTCATCACATTATATTAAAAAATCCCAACATAAATATATTCAAAGCATATTATATTACAGTCAAATGTTCATAAATGCTGGTAACAATGTCATTATGGTTGAGTGTTTTATTTTTGTCTATTGGTCTGAAAAGATACATGCCCACTGTCCATATTGCCATTGTGATCTATTATTGCTCTCCTCTTTGTTTTTATAGTTTGTAATTGTCTTGAACTAATGCTAGATTTTCCTTTAAACCTATCACTTCTTGGTTCAAAGGATAATTTAAAAGATCTAAGATTAATATATCCATATTTCCTTTTATTTGCATATGTGGAGTTACCAACCTATGAATCTGTCACCTTGCTTTTTATGGATTAGTTTAATGTAAACAATAAAAATAGGTAGGTAAGTATATATTAAACTCACATCTATACATTTTTTACTAAGTATACATTTTCATTAGTTAATGCTTCATTGTGAATGCTAGTTTGCTAAATACAATTTACTTATTATCAATTTAAGAAATATATTTAATGTAAAGGGAAGGTCATAATATGTAAATAACTATAAAGATGTCTCTTTTATTTTTGGTCATCTAGTTATTGGTCCTTTAGATTGCCTCCTGTAATTACTACTGTCAATACCTAAAAAAAATACATATCATGTTAAAATTTTATATTTACATGTCATCAATCTTTATTGCAATTATAAGTATTTCAAGAATTAGAGATATGATAATCTCATTCATGTTAGTATGATGGGATTGAGATCTGTAAAAAAGTATTGTGTAACAAATATCCAACTCAAATATTGTTGAGCCCAATCAAAATGAGGATACTAATAAGCTCTATGGAGTTAATGGTGAAGTTATGTAACATCTCGTTCTTAGATTGAGGGTTAGAACCCTAAAATATGGTACATAAAAGATCAATAAGAGATTTTTAAAAAATGCATCTCATGCTCATGCATATTGTTAGCATACATGTATGTGAATTTGATTGTTACACACACGAAAATAATTGTACATGCATTCATGGATAATTTCAGGTATAATCGAATTGTGATATGATATTATAGAGAAATTGTGAATTTGTTGTATTGAAAATTTTAATTAAAGAGAGTATTGGTCAATTTTAGCAATAATTCTAGAAATTATTAATTATTATTGGACTAGGAAAAGTGCCACTTGGCAAGTAAATTGATGTATGGAAAATAGAAATGAGTGTAATAATATTAAAGAAAAATTTGGGAGTTAACTTCAGAATTTTGAGATAATGGTTGTGAAAATTAAAGATAAATTGGAGATAATTGTAATGAAATGATGAAAGTTTGGGAACTAGTTCAATAAGAACTAGTTAGTTAGGAACTAGCCAAGGTCTTAAAGAAATGGACAAGCGTCCAATTCTTAAACACACGTTCTTTTACACTTAAAAGATCCATCTACTGTTTGTTCTTGTCTTAAAAATATCTTCTTCGGGATTTTCCTTCATCTTCTGGAAGCTTCATTCTTTCAAATAAATCTCTCACCCTAACAAAGAAAGCTTTGCTCTCACTTTTCACTCACCATCTCTTTTTGTTATCTTCTTCACTATAACTGAAATAGCTAATCCTACAACTATTGACTGTTGATGGTTAGGTATTATGGGAAAGCTATGGTTTATGTGATCTCGAAGGTTTTAGGGCTTTATACAAGTAAGCATTTTAATGGTTTTTCATTACTGCATAAGATGAAGTATGCATCATGTTAGTTACACGTTGAAGTTAAAAAATGAAAATGTATATGTGCTGAAAACATGAGTGAAAAACCAGAATATACAGCATATGCTGATTTTTTAGACTTGATGATAAAAAATGTTGTGAGATGGTATTAAAATGATTTTTGGAGTTGAAAGATCTTAGAAAACATGTATAATTAGGTGTAGAAACTTTTTGAAGAAAATAGAAATGAGGACTCTGCTTTCACTGTGCATATATATATATATGCATATACGTGAGTATTTTAGAGTTAATAAAGATGAACACGAATAAGATTAGAGTGGAGAATAGTTGTATGATGATGTCTGGAGATGAAAAAAATTGTTTAAAATGAAAGTTTAGAAGAAAAATAGAGAATGTATAAATTTGTTGAAATGCAGAGAATAGTGAAATGCGGAACGTGAGGAAGATGAATAACTGATAATTGGATTTTGATGATTTTGAAAAATTCGAGAAAAATTTCATATTTTGGGGTACTGTGAATTTTTGGTGAATTAGTTGAATGAAAATGGAGTGAAAAAACTAGAAATGAAAATTTAAGTGTTGGATTTAGTGAAGGAAGACGTTAGAGAAGTTGGTTGAAAATGAATCCAAGAAAAGAGAAAGGAGAGGTAAAAGTTTGATCTGAAACTTCCTTGATTAAACTGTATTGATCTAGAAAGATTTTGACTAAATGACCTTCATAAAATTTTTAGATCTTTCTTTAAGCTTTCCATTGATATAAAGTTTGCAATTTTTGGAGTTTTTGATCAAAAGTTATAGAAGCTGGAAGTTGGGTATACGACTGGGATTAAAGGGTGAAAGTCGCCATCGTGCAAATGCACAATAGTGACTTTGGTAACTTATAAGTAAATGTCGCTATCATGCAAATGCATGATAGAGACTTTGGAGGTTGAGTATTGAATGTCGCTATCGTGCTTTAGAGGTTGAATAGCGAAAGTCGCTATCTTGCAAGTTTTCAAGGGTGATGAACATCCGATGGGTTTTCGGCAATATCTTCTTCGTCCAATCTCCAAATGACCTAATTTTTGAACCAATAGATTACTAAAACATTTATATATCTCTCTAATAAAATTTATGGTTTTCTTTATTTATCTGAAAAGATTGATTTAATCAAAGTAAGGGTATCAGTTGGAACAGTGAAATAGGATTTGCTTACTGAGCACCCTTCAGTATTTTGAATATATATGGATCTATAGGATTACAAATGAGATTATTTTTGCTTTGTCATAAACTAGAGATATAGGTATACAAATTGTCTTAAGAAGCCGAATTTTGATTCGTTTTCTAAGATATTAAATTTTTGGATGGCAGTTGTATATAGTATACTGTTTTTGAATATGAACAACTAAAAAATGTTTGAGGCATATCTTCCAAATTACTGAACCAAATTGAGTGATATTGGCGTCAATGAAAACATAAGACATATAGGAACACTTTTATAGAAGATAGTATGACTAAGTTACCTCGTTTTCACTTTCTGTTTGAACATAAACAGTAGACCCGAAAGGGGCATCTTAGAAAAAAATCTTAAGTATTTAATGAGAAATGAATTGTGATTTTAATGGTTTTAGCGAGGCCTAAACTTAAGTATAAACTATACCTAGATGAGGTTTGATATGAGAATGATTTTGTGATGCATTTGATGGATAAATTCCCAGGATTGTTATTGAGCATGCATTGTACGTAGTGCATATACACAAGTGTGCATAAAATGCTTACAATTGTGCAATTACTAATGTGTGTACGTATGTATTGCATAAATGGGATTTGTAGGTTAAACATCTGCATTCAGGAATTTCCAGAATTTGGAAACAATTGCTGATTTGGAGCGTACTGTGAGTAGATGGTGTCATTTCATTGTTTGTTTTGTTTGAATTTTGGTATTGATTGACTATATGAATGTGATTGATTGTGTTGGTTTCTGGACAGAGGTCCGATGATTGTGATGCCTGGTTGAGATATTAAAGTGTTGCTTGTATGTGAATGAGATGAACTAAGTGTCCATAATTTGATGATAAATGTGTTTTGAATGAGCAATTGCATGTAAGTGAAAATGTGATTCTTAACTTTAATGTTGAATGTCGGACTAAGGTCCGATGATATGGGAATGTGATTAAATGGAAACATGCAAATGTGATTGATGCATTCCATTTCATGAATGCATGAAATATAATGACAGTTGTGACCTGAGTAGCCACCGATCAGAGCTTAAAGCTCAAAGAGTGAAAATGAGCCTCGAGCTCAAAAGTGACTCAGAGCCTTAGGCTCAACGTTTAATGTTCCCTGTATCCTCCAAGCAAATAAGGGACAGTTATTAATGAGCCCGTTATCCAATGGATATGGGACAGTTTAGGCACTCGGTCACAACAAAGTAACAAATGGAAAGTGGGTCTTATATGCACTGCATATGCATAATATGAGTGATTAAATTGTATTGAATGTGAAATGTGAAATTATATGATTTATGTGTTACGTGACTGGGTGAGCCATCAATGATGGTCACTCATTGAGTTTGAAAAACTCACCCAAAATTTGCAAATATTTTTCAGGATCAAAAGAATACCCCGTTAGGCAACGGAAGTATACCTACTGCATGTAAGTGAGAGATAGAGGTCAGGATCAGTACGCGTCTGCATTAGTGTTATCCTATTCTTGTATAAATTCGTATTCCACAATTTTTTCAAAATAGTGTTTTATATTTGTAATGAGCCCCAATTGGCTATTGAAATTCTATTGATTGTAATGTGTTAATTGAAGATGTTTATGAATGAAAGTGGGCTCACTTTGGTTATGGATTTCTGTACATTATGTTTGTGATTTCAAAAAATATTTATACTAAAATTTGAATGATTGAGTGCTATAGCATGCCACTCTCGTAGGGCCCGGACCTAGATATCACCCATCAAAGTTAGGTTTGGGTCTTGCGGTAGTGGAGTGCTACATTTATGAGGTATCAGAGCCCAGAATTACTATCTTACATGGGCGTTTTTGAAATGAGTGTCAAGTCATATGCATTTTGTCATGTCATAGCAGACAACAGTAACTGATACCTGATCTAAGTCATAATTACATGAGTCACACGTATGAGCTTGTGTTAAGAGTTGAGATGATAGAATTAGCGAGAAGAGCGATGTTCTTTTAGAACGTGAGAAAATGAAAGTTGTGGATAATTAGAAAGGATAAATAGTATATGGTTCGATATGATAGATAGAAATTCACTACATTTGTATTAGTGGATGTATTATGGAACATGATATCAATATTGTACTGTAATGGTATACCCTTGAATGTGATAGAGAAGTGAATATATTGTCATGGATTGTTTTAGGAAAAATAGGGATATAAGTAGAAATGATGAGTTAAAGTGTACAAGTAGAATGTAATGAAAACAGAAATTTTTATGATCTTAAGGAGATGGATTTGGAATCCAAATAGTTGTTTGATTAATGTGATAAGAGTTACGATCCCTCGCAAGAATATATTAGTGGGAATTGAGATCAGAATTTTTTGATGATTATACATATATAGTTTGGAATTGTTTGAGGATATGCATCTGGGAGATGAAATAAATGACAATAGGAGCATGAGATAGAAATGAGATAAAGAAAAAGAAAAAGAATCAAACAAGAAGAAAATATGATAGTTGAACCAATATGACATGATGTAACACTAGAAGAGGTAAATTCTGGAGAATTGGGAGTAAAGTTGATGTTAGTATGTATTAATGCAAAGAAGCCTGATCGTGGTAGGATAAAGAGGGACATATTGTTTAGGATCGATTAAGATCAAAGTGTTACTATTGTAAGATGTAAATTGGAGAATTGTCGGAATCAAATCTCTAGATAGAACGAGATGACTTTAAAGATGCACACTTAAAAATATGCAACAATAATCATGTCTACTACCTCATCGAGTGTTGGTAAATAGAATATTGTAAGAAATGATAAAAAGGTGATCTTCTTGAGGTATTAAGAATGTCTAATAAATAGTGATGGAAACAGTGGATTGATAAAAGTTACATGAATAATATAGATGATAGTAATACGAAATCTTCTTTCGAAGAAGAATTTCACCGAATTAGAATAAGCAGACCAGATAGTTTATTCTTAAGAATGATTATAATGAATCAAAAGTGAATATTGGGTTCCTAATCATAACGGAGACTCAAGCATAAGATGTACAATATGCTACAAAGAGTTTATGCATTTTGATGATGAAAAGTATCTAACTATGTGATTGGATTCCTGAATTTGAGGTGACATTAAGTACATGAGATACAAATCAGATCTGATGAATGTGTTACTAACACAGGAAATTAAGATTTCTAATAAATTGAAATGTGTGGAGAAACTAATATGAATAAGCAGGCATTAGAATAAATCCATGTGAAAATCAAAGAAAATATAATGAATTGAGAAAATCATTAAAAAAAAAGAAGTCAATTGGGAAAATCGAAAATAACATGAGATAATACTACCTCAATGAGGAATTAGATACTTAAAGAATTAAGAGAACAAATTATGGGCCTAAGGAAATTTGGGCTATATCTGTTAGAGTTAACAATGCCCCCAACAGTATTATAGTATTGAAGATTAAAGTGATCCAAGCATAATTGGATCAATTAGTGACTACAATCATAGAGAATAATTAAAGTGTGTTCGAAAAATGAAGCGAATATTTTGAACATTATTAATATTACATATCGTGGTGGTAGAAACAATTATATGCCGGGTTTAATGAGAGTGAATCTTAGCTTGATCAAATAAAATGTAGGTTGTTTATATCTGAACATGGCATATTGGGAGACCTAAAGAAAATGGAGGAAACGATAAAGAGAGAAACTACAAGGAATATATATAAGATTCGAAATTGTCTAAAATTGTTGAAAATTGGATATCAACAGAGACTATTAGGGAGTTTTTACTAATCTTAGTCCTTTAACCAAAATACTTGAGGAAAAATGTGTAAATCGTATGGGTGATGAATGCAAAAAGAGTTTTGAGGAGTTATAACACTGATGTTAATCATATCACTTCAATGTGGAGATTTTTGCACTATATAATGAAGTTTCACATCAGAGATTAAAATGCAATCTATCGTAACATTATAAAGTGATTTGGTGTACATAAGAACAATTAAAGCCTCATGAGCTGAATTTTGATACATGAATTAGAATTTACCGTAACAGAAATTTGTGTTGAGAACTTGGAGACATTATAAGTACAGTGAAACATTCCAGATTTTATTCGGATTATTGGAGTATAAGATAATTATTGAGTTTGAAAGGAATAAAAGAGGCTGAGACAATGAATAGAGTTACTTAAGGACTTTGATTGTGTAAATAGGTAATTCCTAGTAAAGTTGGTGTTATAATTTGATGTATTAAATAGAAAATTCAATAACAAAATAGCACGAATTTAATATTGAGGTTACCAAATCAAATGCAATAAAGAGCATAGAACGTCGAGTTGAATTTTGAGCAAATCAAAGTATTATTTGAAATAAATTACACGTTAATATAGAATTCAGGTGCAATATATGAGATACACAAGAAGGGGGGTTTAATTGTGTATCTTTCCGTGAATACAAAAACTTTAATATATCCTTTTAAGAACGTTTCTAACTGTTAAAAGAATACCACAAAAGATATACAAAAATAGTTACGTAGTTAAATCGCAAATAACTTCTATATACTTGTCTAAAAATAAAATAAAATAAAATAAAAGGT
>JANSVA010038758.1:0-13735 GCA_025504915.1 Erythroxylum reticulatum | reverse complement strand
AGGAGTCAAAGCTGTAGCGAAGGAGTCGGTAATATAATCTTCATCTTGTTCTTATGTTTATTATCCTTATACCATATCATTTATATATTGGCATGATGATTTGGAAATATAGCTTCCACTGTAATTTAGATTTCTAAAAAGTTTTGAAGTCTACCGTTTCTCCAAATATGACATGCTTTCTTTTTCCGATCCAATATATACATGCATAACATTAGCATTCATACACAAATTGATATTAGAATACATTACAAAGATAACATATGCACTCAATTGACTTATTCCGGTGTATGAAAAATGTTAAGTGATCATGATGCGAATTATAAATTAATATGTTTTGAATTTTGTATGATTGGATTTCAATTAGTAAATTAGAATTAATGTTATGGATTGGGAAATTGATGGATTAAATGTACATTTGGACTAGGCCAAATACCAAGTGGTAGGATAAATTGAAGCATGAAAATTTTGAATGATTTAACCTATAATTGAGTGACATTTGACATAAATGAGTGACAAATGGACAAGTAATTAATTGACAAATGGATCAATCTTGTGTGACAAATGGGCTGATAAGTAGATGAGAAATGGAATACTTGATTAATGGACAAGTGACCTAGTTAACTAGAGAAATTTTGCAGCACCTATGCTTGATAAGTACTAAACATGCCATAAGACATATCGCTATTCAATTGCATGGCACCTATTAACTTAGCTGGTGAGTTTTTGCAGGAGTGAGTTTCGTTCAGCTCATTTCTCTTCTTCTTTCTTCTCACCCACCACCCAAACCCTCACTTCTTTCATCTCCCTATGTAAGTTAATGCTTATATCTAATTGGTATGGAAAAATCCATGTTTTACCCTCACAAAATTAACTAAAACATTAACTGGAAGTTACCCATATGTTTTAGCTAAAATCCAACCAAGTTCTACCTTGAATGTGTGATGTTTCTTCTTTCTTAGAATACTGACTCGGCTTGATCTTTTGAGCTGGAATTGGAGTTAAAAATATGCTTTAGTCAGACACATTCAAAAATTGCCGGACTATCCAGGCAATAGTATAAATTAGAGCATATTGTAAGTTAACCTAGATGATATCACTAGGATTGATTTATTTCTATTTCTTTTAATTCCTGTATATTGAAATGGTAGTGAATTGATTGTGATTTGTTTATGAATTCCTGACTTTAATGGTCGAAGGATCTTGATATTTGGGAATGAATTGAAAGCATTCTATTTGTAATTGAATTTTGAATGATATCTGTATACTTAACAGAAGTTGAATGCTGGACTTAGGTCTGATGAATATGAGATTATGTCTGTGCATCATAAGTGAATGCTATACATGGCATATTCTATTATTTGATGCATTTCATAAAATATATGTTTAGATAAAGGCGTTGTGATTGGAGTAGCTAGTTTGTAAGAGATTTAAACTCAGAATTCTACTTGCAGAATTTTGCTTCATGATTTCTGTATCTACTGAGCCCAATGGGCCAGTATCCATATCTGTATCTAAAAGGTGATTGGTCACAACAAATAATAAAGAATATGGAGTCTCATATGCATCTACATTTGTATACTTATGATTATGAAATATTTTCTGAAATTGTGATGATTAAGTGATATGCCATGATAATGTGATTAATTTTGTTATTCATATTCTGAAAGAATATTTGTGAAATTTGTTGATTGTGTAATATTTGCGTACTTGACTGAAGTGAGATCACCAATGATGGTTCACGCATTGAGTTTGCAAAACTCATTAAAAATTACAGCGTGGCTTTTCAGGTATGAGACAGGAGACCTAGTTCCTAAGATTTGTCTAGAGGAACATTTTGGATTAAAATATGGCTCAAAGGTCTCTCAGTTGACATCAGAGGAGTTATAGTTTTTAATTTTTAGTTTCTTGTCATATAGAACTTTTGTATAAGGATTGTCAATGTTTGTTCCAATCAATACAGTGTAAACGTTTGTCAATGAATGAAATGAAGTGCAAAATTTTTAAATATTAGATATTCTTTATGATGCCATTTAAGACATTATGTTTGCTCTAACATACCATTGTGATAGGATATGTACTTGAATGTCCTCTGGATGTTTGGGTATATACTTTATGGTAGTGGGATGTTATAGATATCCTATTGTTTCTTTAGGACATCCTACAAACATGCACTTATCAGATTTAGTTTCTAGCTTATCTGATTGAATCCACTTCACATACCCCAAACTTCCATGTGAGAAAGATAGGGTTTCTTGTTAGTCCACATCTCATATGGAGTAACATCAACTAAATTTGAAGGGGCTCTATTTAGCACATAAACATCATTCTCAAGTGCATATCCCTTAAAGGATTTTGGCAAATTTGCTAAACCTATCATTTACCTCACTATGTCTAACAAGGTTTGGTTTATCTTTTTTGCCATTCCATTGTGTTACAGTGTGTAAGGTGGAATCCACTGGGATATTATCCCATTATCACTGAGATAACCTAGAAACTCCTGGCTTAAGTATTCACCACGTCAATTTGATCGAAGTGTTTTAATACTTTTGCCCAGCTGTTTCTCTATTTTATTTATGAATTCTTTAAACTTTTAAAAGGCCTTAGATTTGTATCTCATCAGATAGAAATACCTATGTTGTGAAAAATCATCGATGAAGGTAGCGAAGCATATGAAACCACCTTTGGCATATATAGACATCAAACCACATCTGAATGTGTTAAGTCCAATAGCCTAGTAGTTTGTTCATCCTTTCCCTTAAAGAGTAACTTTATCATCTTGCCTAATAAGCAAGATTACATGTGTCATATGATTCAAAATCAAATGGCCCTAAACTATCACACTTGTGTAGTTTAGTTATGCGTCTCTCACTTATATGGCCAAGGAAACAATGCCACAAGTAAGATGATTTCACATTATCTCATTTTTTTCTTTTATTTTCATTGATTTTTAAAATTGGATTAGATATATCTAATATGTATATTCCATTGCATAATGTACCTATATCATAAAGCATTCCATTCAAACTAATAGAACACTTCACTAAAAATCTCTTATTTTCACACAATAGCTATATGAAAATTGATGCTTCTTACACCCTTTGGCCGTTCTCTAACCCCCAACATCAATAGAGAGTTAGTGGGAATTAAGTGGCTTTTATTCCCACTCAATTTAGTATAAAACTTCTAACCCTTTTTTATAACATAATTTTGTCATCTTGCTTATTAAAGGGTAATTTTTTCATCTTAACTAATATTCAAAATTCACTTATGTCATATGATTCATAATTAAACAACCTTAAGCTACCACAATTGTGTAGCTTGGTCAGGCATCTCTCATCTCTTAGATGCCAATCCAAAACTGTTTTACTCATTCTTCGCATCTTCAATGCATATGACCCACTAGGTTTTCAGTTATGTTAGTGACTTGAATTAACACTTAATTCAAACAAACCATGAGCAGTATCTAGCAATACATCATGACCCACAATTGAACAAAAAGTCAGTGGTTTGACTACGAACCCTTCGATAGACAATGTTCCCATGGAATTAATCCTTTCACCATTTATATCCCACTTGGTTCAAAGTATGGTTAAAGTATCAACTCCCGCTAGATTGACTACGTTACATCTAGCCCAAGTGATGTTAGTTCTTATGCTTGATGCTCATTACTCAATTGGATATGTCATTAAAGATTATCTTCATGACATTTCCATTCTTGCAAGATATTTCTGAGTAATGACCTCGACAAAAGGTCGTGGGTATCATCTCCTTCTATCAGGAGTGGTGAATCCTTTATTGACTACTCAATTACCTTCAATACCTCAAGTTGTACCCAATCACCACCCTATGAGCAACCTCTAAAAGGCAATAAGGAATGGAGTCAAAGTACATGATTAGTATCCAAGATATCCTTGAGTACCTCAAGTCTAGGTATATCTTCACCATTGCTATGATGAGAGTATTATTGACACTAGAATAGATTATCAATATGAATATCTCATGGAAAGTCATACAATATACTTATGTGTTAAATCTAAATAACTCATGCCTACAATTTATAAGATCCACTGCTTAATCTAATCAAGGAGTACAACATGTGCTAATCTATCCAGATTAATAATGTCTTGTCTCATTAATCCTCTAAATAGGGATAATTTAGATACTAATATCATGATGTCATCATGATTTCCTTCATGCTATGTAATGTTTTCATGTATAGCGATTAATGATTCTTAATCATTAGAGATAACATGACCTAGGTTAAATGACGCATCGTATGTGGTTGTTTTCTTGATTAATCAATTTTCCTAATTCATAACGCTACTGCCTAATTAAATGTAGAGATCGTATCCTAGGTTATTCGGTAGTTAGGTTTAATTAATGATCATATCTTGATTAAATAAAACCTAAGGGAAAACTTAGGTTAATTATTGACCCACAATTAATAGTTGTTAGAAGAGGTTAAATAGCAACAAATTAATGAAATATTCTTAATTAGAGAACTTGTTCCTTACTGAATTCCCTATTTTTATCAATCTTTTGCATGTTTTCTTTAATTTGTTTTTATTAGTTAGTTTCCTTTTATTTTCTTCTTTCAAAAAATCAAAACCCCCTATTAAAACTAAACATCGATTAATTTCATGTCATAAACTTTACATACACTCTATGTAGGATCGACCTAGACTCAACATTGCTATAGTAATAGGTCTGGTTATTTTATTTTGACTAGCATAAAGACAAGCGGTCATCCTTTTGAATAACTTGTGCTCTACATTATTTCCTAAATGGCATAGTTATAGTAATTTAGATTAGGCTTTAAATGTAAAGCTAGTGTTAGATTAGAATCTAGACTGTTACATGTTTTCTCCTATTGATACAAATAACTAACTGATTCATATGGAGGTGACTTCTCTTAACAGTGCTTCAATCTTTTTTGTGACTTAACTGTATTGTTCAAATAACTATAATCACAGAAAGTTCCTCTGGTTAGCTCTTTCTAATATCAAACTAAGTGTTGGTAGTCACCCATAGGTTTTTGCTAGGGATTTTAATGTTATTTTATTTTCTCATGATGCTGAGCCTCTTAGTACCTCGGCTTTTATTGGTATGAAGGAATTTAGGAATTGTGTTGAGGATTGTATTTTGTATGACTTAAACTCTAGTGGTCCTATTTTTACTTGGACTAATAAAAATCAGGTCACCTCTTTATAGCCAAGAATTTAGATAGAGCTATTGTCAATTTGGCTTAGAGTTCTTGTTTTCCTAGATCATATAGAGTGATTAAAAGTCATAACATTTGTAACCATTCTCCTGTAGTGATTAGGGCTTTAGCAAACCAACAAAAAAGATTTTATCCTTTTATGTTTTCCAACTTCTTAGTCTCTAAACAAATTTTCTTTAGACTGTAGAAGATGCTTAGTCTTCTCAGGTATTGAGAACTTTTATTTTTTGTATGGTGTTTAAGTTTAAATTAATTTAAAATGCACTCAAATCTCTAAACTCAGATCAGATAGGTGATTTGAATGTTAGAGTTGAAACTTGTCAAGATTCCCTTAATAATATCTAAGATCAAATGTGACAATTACCTGATAGGCCTCACCTAGTTTCCCAGGAAAATAAGGCCATTACCAACTTGATTAAAGCTTTAAGGGACCAGGAGTTGTTTTATAAACTATCTTTCTGTATTAAGTGGCTCAGAGAGGGAGCCAAGAATACCAAATTCTTTCATAATTCTACTTTGTCAAATAGAAATTGGAACAACATCCACTCTTTACTGATGGGCACTGGTCATAGGAATGTTGATTTTGAAGATATCTAAAAACAGTTCCTAGGTGTTTTTTACAGCACTCTTGAGAACAAGAAAGACCTACTTTCCTCTGGAGAGTATATGATCGCTCTTTTTCCTTCTCTTATTCCTAAAATCTTAAAAACAATCTCATTACTGAAGTCTCAGCGCAAGAGATTAGGGATATCTTTAACTCCTTTAACCTAAATAAGGCTCTTAGTCTAGATGGTTTTAATGGTTTTTTCTTTAAGCAAACTTGACATATTGTTAGGGATGATATTACTTGGGCCATCCAAGATTTTTTCCAACATGGGAGGCTTCTTAAGGAGCTTAATTCTACTTTTATCTCTCTTATTCCTAAGGTAGATCACCCTTCCACTATGTATGATTATAGACCAATCTCCTATTGTAACTTGATATATAAGGTGATTTTGAAAATCATGGCAAATAGGCTTAAAGATTTGCTCCCTCATATAATCAACCCTAATTAAAGTGCTTTCATTAAGGGTCGTTGAATAGGGGACAATATCTAGTTGGCTCAAGAGATCTTTAATAATTACCACCTTTCAAATCATCATAAGTGTTGTGCCTTTAAAATTGATTTGAAAAAAGCCTATGATTCAATTCACTAGGATTTCCTCCTGAATGTGCTCTTAGCTGTAGGTTTTCCTCCTACTTATATTAAGTGAATTGAATAGTGTATTACCTCTCCTTCTTATTCTATCTTGATCAATGGATCTCCCTCAAAATTTTCTCGTCATAATTCAGGCTTAAGAAAAGGGGATCCTTTATCCCCGTATCTCTTTATTATCTGTATGGAGGTTCTCTCTAGGAGTTTGGATGTGTCTATAGCTTGTAGTGACACTTTTAAATACCACTAGAGGTGTAAAGCTTTTAAACTCTCCCATCTCTTATTTCTGATGATCTTTTGGTATTTTGTCACCCTGATTTGGGTTTGGTCTAAACTATGCTAAATTGCTTACACACATTCTCAAATTTGTCTAGTCTGGACATGAACCTTAGTAAGAGTCAGTACATTTTATCTACTGATGTGGATCATATGGAACATTAGCTGGAAACACTAACTGGTCTTCAAAGAGGTCACCTTCCTATTCATTACCTGGGGGTACCTCTCTTAATAGGTCATCTATCTAGGAGAGATTGCATGCCTTTGTTGGATAAAATTGATGCCAAACTAAACAAATAAACCTATAGAACTCTTTCCTATGCTGGTAAGCTGCAGTTGGTTATTTCTTTGCTCTCAACTTTTTAGTTGTATTGGTCTAGTCATTTGATTCTTCCTTCTCTCATTATTAAAGAAATAGAGACTAGATTAAGAAATTTCTTATGGTCTGGGAATATTATGTTTAACACTCATGCAAAGGTTAAATGGAATCACCTATGTAAACCTAAAAGTGTGGTAGTTTAGGCATTAAACATTTATCTACTTGGACTAATGTTCTTATAGGGAAAATAATTTGGGTTCGTTCTAATGATGATAAAGTTTTGTGGGTCAAGTGGGTGCATACCAGTATTCTTCGAAGAAAACTTTTCTAGATTGCCCAACCTAGTAACAATAGTTCGTGGAGTTGGAGGAAGATATTACATGTTGGGGACCTTATTGGGAACCAATTTAGATTTAACATAGGAAATGGGATATCTACTTTCTTATGGCAGCATCCTTGGCATCCTAGAGGTATCTTGAAGATCTCTCAACTCCTAGAGTGATTAATGGATTAGAATTACCTATAAGTGCAAAAGTTTTTGATGTTATCAGAAATAATGTGTGGAGCTGGCAGGAGGCCACAATTAAGACCAACATACCGTGGAGCCTTTGCTATACTAACTAGAATGCTCCCGACCTAACAAATTGCAATGACTAGCTAGCTCCCCTAAAGCATACACAAATGCTTCAACCTGCACTGCTTTGAGACCTCCCAATCCTTGTGTCCCTTAGTATAAATTAGTCTAACATAAAAGAACTAGCCCAAGGTATTCCTTCATCCTGTGGCTAGCATTTCTTATTAAGATACAAACGAGGGGTAAACTCCTCTTCTCTTATGTCCCAAATCACTACTCTTTGTGTTTCTTAGATAATGAATCTATTGACCATCTATTTTTAAGTGTTATTACTCAAAAATAGTGTGGATATATTGTCCAAATCATTTTCAGATCCACTTGCCTAACTTGATAAATCTTCAAGCCATTTTAAATTAGTTTAACCATCCTCCAAACTATAGAAATATTGACCACAGCGTTTTATCATTCTCCACTTTATTATTGTTTATAACCTTTGGTCCGAAAGAAATCACTGAGCCTTCAAAGATATAATCTTGAAAGTTGGAAGCATTAACACTAGAGTGGTTTTCCAAGTTATGGAACATCTCATCTTAAACATTAAAGGAAGGTAATTGTTGGTATGGATTTTTTTTCTCTAATGTATTGTTTTACAGGTTTGATTTTAGTTCATGACATTAGGAGTTCTACTCCTACTCCTCCTTAATTTCTTAAAGAAATGGAGATCCTATCCTTCAATAGATTAGTAGAGTTTAGTCGTACCCTTTCAGATTTCTTTAAGGATGTCTTGGGTGAGATTTTATGCAAGTATATGATGCTGACTTCAGGTAAGGCATCAGTTTTTTCATTTAAAAAGTCCTAGAGTAGAAAGTTATCAAGACTTGGGACCATACTGTTGGGACAAGATATGTGAAAGGAATAGGGGAAAGGTTTTCTCCTTTTCATCCTCGGTTTCTTAAAATAGTGGAGATCCTATCCTTTTAGCAGAATATGAGAGTTAAATTAACAAGCTTCAGCTTATGAAGTTTTATCATAATATTTCTGGTTTTTGAATGATAAACTGCTTTACTAGTTCAATCCATAAATGTGTGTGTATCTATTAAAGGTTGTACTCTTTTAGGTCTCTAAGGATATCTTGAATGGAAGGTATAATTAGGTTTGATTGTTGTGCCTGCTTCTTGTATAGATATAGATCTAGTGTTCTACTATTATTCCTTAAGGAAACAGTATTTTGTAGAGTTTTTCATGTTCTTTTAGGTATGGTTATATCATTTTGGTTTTGGAATGACATTTACACCTTGGGAAATCTTAGTTTTGTACACAATTTTTTTTCTATTGATTTATTAAATTATTGATTTATTAAAAAATCTTAACAAGTTCTTCTAAAGATACACCTAAACTGGAAGAAGAAGCTCCTTGTGCTCTTGGTTGAAATCCTTGTGCTCCTTGCAACCGATTTTGGAAGTAATTTTGTTATCAGTTCCCTCCATAACTCAAGTTGAGTTATCCGTCCAACATGGGATATACGTCTGTGAGTATGGGTTGTATTGGTTAGCGAAGTTCCCTCCTGTAGCATTCACGTATCCCATACTCCCCTCTTACAATGTTAGGCACTCATCAGTTAGATGACTCATGTTTGAACATATCTCGCACATTTTCACTTGTGCCTGTACAACTACAATCTATCTCACAAAAGATGTTAGTTAATCTAAATGATGTTCAACAGACAAAGTGCTTACCTCATTTTCTCATTGAACATCATTGTTAGTACCAAATTGTTGGGTGTTAGTAGCCATCTGCTCAAGTAGTATCTTGGCTTCAATGGGAGTCTTCTTACAAAGTGCCCCACCACTTGTCGCATTAATCAAACTCCTCTCCATCAACAGTAATCCTTCATAAAAATATTAGATGAGAAGTTGTTCCGGTATATTGTGGTGTGGACAACTGGCACATAACTTTTTGAGTCGCTACAGTAATCATAAAGCGAGTTTCCATTGCATTGATTAATACCACATATCTCCGTTCGAATACTTACTGTCTTTGAGGCCAGAAAATTTTTTTCCAAGAATAATCTCTTTATCTCTAACCAAGTATTCACGCTTTTAGCCGGTAAGTCAAATGATCAATCTTTGCTGCATCTTTGAGTGAGAATAGGAAGGCCCTCAATATGATCTGCTCATCGGTCACCCCATAAGGCTTCATGCTCAAACACACCACATCGAGTTACTTAAGATGCTTATGTGCATCCTCACCTACAAGACCATGAAAGTTAGGCAATAAATTAATTAACCTAGAATTTAACTCAAAGATAATGTGTTCAACAAAATTTTAAAAGGTTATGCATAATGGTCTTTAAGTTAAATTGTGTGTAGCCAACTCCCTTAGAGTTCTTGGATTTGCCATCGTGTCTTTGGATTATGATTCTAATTCGTCTACCAAATCTGACCTTGCTTCCCTATGTAATCTCTGTAATGTTCTCTTGATCTCCAGATCAAGTTGCTTAGTTTCTGTACAAGGAGATCTGTTTACTATCATGCACCAACACTAATGAACAATTAAAAATTAATAAGTAATAAAAATAATGATTATAAATAAATATATTCACAAAACACTAATTAAAATTAAATTCAAAAATTAAGCTACTACGCTCCTCGACAATGGCATCAAAATTTGACAACACGTGATGAGTGCGCGACAAACTTTACCTAACTTTGTACACTAAAATTTATAGTTATGGTGAGTTAGGATCGAATTCATAAGAAATGTTCAATTAAATTCTATAATGAAATTAATTGATGCAAGGAAAATATATGGGGAGTTTTTGGATTTTAAGCAATTTAGAAATTAAAGTAGAAGTAAACTATCGAAAACAAATTAGAACAAGCAATTGAAAATGAGAAAAGTTTCGAATATAAGTAGGGTTCAATTCTAGGTTCGATCTCAGCCTAAACACGATCAAACATATCCCATCATTCTAACATTTTTACAACTCTTTTCAGACTATTGATCCGAGACTAATAGAACGCTCTACTAATCTTGATTTTCCCTTAGGCTGTGCTTAATCAAGATACCTTCACTAATTAAACCTAACTACTAAATAACCTAGGATATGATCTCTAGATTCAATTTGCTATCCATCTTATGAATTGGAAAATGATCAGTATAGGTAGTAACCTCGCACGTTCGGGTCATCTAACCTAAGTTATGTTGTTCCAACAATTAATGATCATTAGATGCTACTCACAAACATCAAAAGTAACAATTATGGATTAAATTCAATGTTTTAGCAATAGGTTGAAAATAAAACAATCAAAATAATATATTGAGATCATTCATCCCAAAACCAATCAAGTAAATACTAACAACACAAAAATCTGAAAAAATTTACAACCGTAAAATGATAAAAATAGTTTAATCACCACTTGACGTTGATATTTCCATTGAACTAGCGTAAAAAAAACTAGCCTTCCATCCCTATTTTCATGCTTTAAGCATGAGTCATCCTCTCCATGTTCTTCGGTGGTGAAAAGAATGAATAATAATCGTTATACTCCACCTCTGTTAACGTTCAAGCTACTGGTCTCCTATTCATCAATTTTACAAATAAAGATGGTGGCCAAGGTTTTATTCACTCCCTATCTCACACTATCTTCTACCCTCTCACTATAGCTTGGATGCGATGAATAAAAATTACGGTTTTTAGTTCACCCTACCATTCACTCACTTCTCTTCTCTGACCCCTAGTCATAGCTCTTCTTCAATTTTTCCCAGCCACCAAGCTACACCGCAGTCCCCTCACTTCATGCCCTCCAGTGTTTTATTGATGGGGCAAATAAAAAATGATGGACACATTACGATTCACATTTAAAAACTTACAACCAATTTTTGAAATGTTGCATTCTACACCTAACGCATGCGTTTAATGTAGTGTACGCATACGTTTCTCGCCTAACCGGCATGCATTTAACACATGTCCTTTTGCTATCTCGTAACTACTCCTGCCTCTCATCTACACCATCGTTTTGGCTGTTTTCCTCACTTGGCTTGATTCATCATTGATCTTCTTTATATTTTTAACATATGTCTCATTTTCGTTGGCATTAATTACTTACTCCAATATTTATCATTCTTACTCCATGATGACAAAAGATTATGATTCTTCATAAAACAAATAAAATGTAGTGCTTTCGACTTACTTTAATTTCCTTGCTTCCAAATTGTACCTAAAATCACATATGAGATAAAATGAGCATCTTAAGCATTTCTAAGACATTAAACACTAAGTGTAGCATATCATATGGATCAAAATTTAAACACAAATCACTTTGTCATCCTAATTTTCCATGTATCCACTTATCTTATCACTTGGCATTTTACCTAGGGTATATTTTAGTTCATCAATTTCTCAATTGTTATAATTCCAGGTTACCAATTATGGTTGATCAATTCCTGTCATTGGTAATCCAAAGTATAAGACATTGGAATTGCACATTCATGTCACAATTATTTTAGTTTCATACCCCAGAATATGTCAATTAAGTGCAATTTGTCTAGATCAAAATTCATATATGTATCCTAATATTTTGCATATGAATACAATCATAAAATCATATCATAAATGTACCAAATTCATTCTATATGATGTCACTCATATGACTTAATAGTCTAACACTTTAGATCCTTCAATAATTTAAGAGACGGGATATTACATCCTTGATATTTTTATTTAATTTATCTTTCTTTTTTTTTATTTTTTAATAAAAATTGAAAGAAGCTACATCAATATTGGAATTTCATTAGATGACGTAAAATAACCTCCCAATAATTATAATCATCCCACACGTTTGCACACCCACACACTTATACTCTTGTACATCTACAATCATCAACAATCAACAATTGCTTCAATAGCTTTAAGGTTTAGTCAGGACATTTTCATAAGTTTTAAGGCATGTAATGTAGTTAGCATGAACAAAAAAGGCAATTAAAGCTCAAAGGACTTAATAAAGGAAAATTCATATCAATAGGTAAGCTATTTCGCTAATGTAGCTTATGAAGCAAAGAATGCCTATATCAGTTCCATATCAATGCATGTGACAAAAATGTGGTCTTAAATAGAAAATTTAAGCAAAGTCAGGATATACATGTTATAAAGCCACACGTAAATAAAAGACAATAAGACTAATATGGATGTGTCAATCTATAAAGGCTTAAAATCTCACTGGCTTGTGTCTACCACTAGTCACTACTCTTCTAAAGATAACACATATTAACCAATCACAAGAGTAAAGTAAATTCTCAAGTCGTCATATATTCTTCTAATCAATTCAATCTTTAATTATGACTAGATAAATAGAAAAAGAGAAAATGTTTGTTTGTTTGTTTCTTTTATTTGGAAAATGCCTAAGAAGCGACATAAGCAATAATTAAGCTCAAAACATGCATAAAAACTGAGATCCTCATCCTAACTCTTAAAACTTACACTATCCCTAATGTTAGATCAGAAATATAATCATGCTATATTTTGATAAAATTGTAAATTTCAAAATCTTTTAGAAATCAAAATTATAGTAGAAGCAATATAACTAAATCAATATGACATCCATACATGATACGATATAAGGAAAATAATTTACATAAACAACAAGATGGAAATTATTACCAACTCCTTTATTACAACTTTATCTCCTCGCTGTGTTATCCTATCCTTGGCAATATATCCTCTCCTAGGTAATGTATCCTCTTCTCGTTATTGTGTCCTTGACTATTTCAATCTACCACTTGTTCTACTTGGACAACTTGGTTAACAAGAT
This sequence comes from Erythroxylum reticulatum, assembly GCA_025504915.1. Taxonomy (NCBI): domain Eukaryota; kingdom Viridiplantae; phylum Streptophyta; class Magnoliopsida; order Malpighiales; family Erythroxylaceae; genus Erythroxylum; species Erythroxylum reticulatum. Next base: position 340 of record JANSVA010038758.1, on the reverse strand, counting down.
CCTTTAGTGGGAAAGGAGAAGAAAACTTGAAGAGATTTTTGCCTTAGAAGAAAGAAGCCAATACATGCAAGATAAGGGAGAGAGATAAAAATTCAACAACACCTTATATTCCTTCTCTCAATTTCAGTTAAGTGTTAAAGAAAGAAGTGAAGTGCATCCAATGCATCACATCCTTCCTTAATCAATCATGAAGAAGCCAGTAAATGAGACCCCTCTCGTTTGTTTTAAGATGGCTATATCGAAAGACCAATAACCTAAATGATATATCACATTTTCGGTTTTGTTTGATGAAAGAAGAAAGATGGTCCATCAAATGCACATCTTTCTTCTTTAATCCAAT
>JANSVA010038732.1:0-13737 GCA_025504915.1 Erythroxylum reticulatum | reverse complement strand
TTCCTTCTCTCCCATTTTCGTTTTTCCCCCTCTTAAGGAAGGAAACTACACTTCTTTCTTCTCATTTTACCCTTAATGAGTGATAAAAGTCCACCTTGCCCTTCCTTTAATGCCTAAGGGTTCTTAAACTTAAATGACTTGCCTAAATTGGCCTCACACTCTCCCACTACTTTAATGGTTCAAAACCCTTTGCCCATGTCATATTATCTTACCCACATTAGCATGCTAATTAACTCCAACATAAAATTAATCTAACAAGACCACAAACTTAATCTAATCATGCTTATAAAGATTTTTTTTTTAGGGGCTAACATCCCTTCTATGCTAAAATTGTGTAAAAACTCAAACTACCTTAGTTTCACTTCATATCTTCCTTTTATATTTCGAAAATTATGATTCTACATTGGGCGAAACACGAGTGTGTTCCTCAATCTCACTTCAATACTCAATAGTTATGTAGAAATAAAATTTCAAGAAAGTGAAATGGTCTATAGACATGACCATGTCTAATACCAACCTGGGCTAAACATCGTCATTCAATCTGTACATGGTTATAGAGACTTACATGGTCACTAAGATAGTGGTTTCCAAAACTAAAACAATCTTGTATTTTATACATAGCATTAATTTTTTTAGCTTTTTGTGTGATGATTATGCTAGATTTCCACTCCTTTCGGTCTATGAAAGAAACTAGGACCTAGAAACATAATGAGAATAAATTAAATACCATTATCAAACAAAATTACTAAAAATCACAAACAAAATGTGCTAAAATTATTACTAAAAATATAATCTATTAACCATTTATCAATACTCTTATAGGGACATAGGATTAAGGATCTTAGGAATGAAGGTCATGTAGGTCTTTCTTATCTTATTTAGTACATAGGGACTATTGAAAAACTCTAATATTGAAATGATCACCATATGTCCTATTAAATCTCATGTTGTTTGAAAGGCATTGAAGTCATCAGAGCCCAGGGCATTATTTGGATGAAGAATAAATAAGGTATTTTTAATTTCCTATGGGGTAACCTCCTATATCAAATCAACTTCTTATTGCTTATGAAACGAATTGACCAGGTAATCTTTAAGTGAAGTAAGAAGAGGTTATACTTCTTTATCAGTACAAAAAATAGTTTTCAAATACCTAAAGGCTAGTTATTTTAAGCTTTTTTTATCAATGATCTCTTTACCCTCAAAATTCAGTGGAGAGAAAATATTGTTCTTATTAATCCTTGCTTAGATGGCATGATAAAAAAATTAAAATTATGATCACCATCCTTTAGCTAGTTAATTCTCAACGTCTACTTAAGATGGGAAAAATAAAAAATAAGACTAGATAAGTATTCCTTTAGAGCTATAACCTCTAGAAACCTCAATGTGATGTTTATCATATCTGTAACCAATTGATCTTAGAGATCCATTATTGTATTGTAAGAGTTGGAGTTACATAGTAAAATTGGAATCATCTTATTTAGAGAGATTAGTTCCAACTTGATGGCCTTTAGAATTTGTTAACATCTTAAGCTTTAGATCCATTCACCACTTTAATGATTACCCTATGAAGTGCCTCAATAAATCCAGAATACTAAAAGAGATCATTATAGAATTTGAATGGATGTTTTCTTTTCTTATCCATAAACTTTAAGTGGGTAATCATTAGGATGTGATTAGATGTAAGGTGGTTAGAAAATTCTGAGTAGCTAAGGGGAAAAGTAGAGAGCCATTCTAAGATGACTAGGCATCGATCAAGCTTCCTTTACAGGGAATATCTCCTACCTTTCTTACTGTTTTAAGTAAATAGATTGCCAATGTGCCTTATGTCAATTAAGCCTAAATTCCTGGTTAGATTAGCAAGGTTAGCATTCTTTAGCATAGAGTAAGAGTTATGTCCATCAAATTTATAAGAGTCAATGGTATAATTGAAATCCCTATTAAATATCCATGGAGTTTATATGTTGTTTCCCAAAGTAGCTAGGTCCTCCCACAACTGTTTTCTCTTAAATTCAAAATGGGATGCTTAGATGGTAAAAATGGACTTTTGATTTTTATAATAAGCACGCAATACCTCACATTGAAGAAATTGATCTTATCAATTCCATATTTGTAGCTTAAAAACTTCTGGATCAAAGGAGAAAATGATTCTTCCGTTATGATATAGATCATGATTGCTTAAATTAGTCCAATTTTTGTTAAAAAAACTAATGGACTTTGTTAAAGAGATCAAAATGAGGGTCCTTATAGATAGGGAAATCCTTAAAAGCCTATTGTTTACTAGAGTCATTTAAACCTATGATATTCCATATAACAAAATTCATTTTAGGTGATGGGAACCCTATTTTTTTCTCATAGCTTTCCTCAATGTGGCATTTCTATTTATACCAGTATCCATACTCGTATCATTATTTGGATTTTCACTTCACTAACCTTATATGTTGATGGATCTAGATCTTGGGAATGAGTATATGGTTCTAGGAAACCTTCTTATTGGTATGGAGTTTCTAAGATACCATCTTACATTAGGTAATCTTTCCATACCTAAATCTTCCAGCTTTTCATTAGTGTCTACACCTTTTTAGTTCCATGATTCTCTTGAGTTAATGTACTACGAAGCATGACATGATTTATCCTTTAAGAATCTAAAATTTTCGATTTGGCGCCATTTGTCTAGTTACTTTTAGCTACTCCAACATTGGAGTTTCATTAGTGGTTTTTACGATTTCTTGCTCCCTAACAATATGTCAAAGACGACCTCTAAAATCTTAGTTACTTTGTGCTTAGAGGAGAACTTGAAGATAATAAAATCATATTCATTGATTAACGGATTCTCTATACTCTTATTTTTCTAATTAGCATTAGCCCAACTCTAGACTTGGGGAAAGGAAAGCCTTTTCTCCATGAAGAAGCCAACAAAGGCAGTTTGCCACTTATTAATGCCCATATTCAGGACTTCAAAAGGAGACAATAAGATGTTAGAACTAGAAGGGGAGAAAATAAATTTAATCTTGCTAGAGGTTTAATTGTTAATCAAAACTTTGCTCCAAGTAGGATTAATAATATTTTTTCCAAAAATAGAATCAGGAGACATTGGGAAATCATTAGGTAAAGAGAGATAGGAGGACACAAGTCTTAGTGTGGGTGAAGTGGTCCAAGAAGGCAAAGCTAATAAATATGGTTTGTTGGAGGTGGAATGGAACATCCCACTACCATAGGGTAAATACTCAAACATTCAAGAATATTCAAGTACATAACCTATGATAATGGTATGTTAGAGCTAAAACAAATCCAACTTACACATGGCATCAACTAAAATCATTTAAAAGTCAGCAAATTTTAAAATCATTCATTGCATTCATCTACAAAATTTACATTGTTTACTTTAGACAATTATTTACATAAACTCATACAAGTTCTAACAAAAGCTACAAAAATACAAGACACAACACTCTTGGGGCTAACTAACAGACCTGTAAGCCATAACAAAATCCAAAGGGTTCTTTAGTCATGTCAAAAAACTAGGTCTCCTGTCCCGTACCGGAAAAGTCACATTGTAATTTTTTATAAGTTTTGTGAACTAAGTGAGTGAACCATCATTGATGATTTCACCGGATTCACATACACAAATCACAATTTCACAATTATTCATACATAATATGAATATTTCAAATACTCACACTGTCTTGGCACATCTTTTAATTAATGCCAATTAGATCATTTATAAACACATACAGATGCATATAAGACTCCACATTTATTATTAATGTTGTCAACGAGTGCCTATCACATATACAAATACTAGACCAATCGGCTCAATCAAAAACAAATATCATGGAGCATAGTTCTACGTGCCAAATTATATATCACGGAGCAAAGTTCTACGTGCAAGCGCTTGATACTGGCCACTTTGGTTATAATGTCGTTATTTGAGCATAAATTTTATGAAATGCATCAATTCAGAATTTACCATATATCATAATCATGTATAAAGCACAGTTAAAATTTCATAATCATCGGACCTAAATCTGGCATTCAACTTTCGTTAAGAATTCACATAGCATTCAGAATCTCAAGGCAATCAAGCACTTCCAATATACACCCAACTATTTAACTCCTCGCGCTTTGAGTTTGAAATTCATAAACAATCGCAACAATTCAATATTTGGAAAAATCAAATCAAATTAATCCTTCAGAATCTCAAGGCAATCAAGCATTTTCAATACATACCTAATTATATACTCTTCGGACTTTAAGTCCAGAATTCAAAAACAATTGCAATTGTTCAATAATTGGAAACTTAACAAATCAAATTAAATAAATCCTAGGAAATCCATCTGGGTTGACTTACTGTACACTCCAAGAAGCTATTGCTTGGATGGTCCAGCAATGTCCGACTGGCATCCGATGTGCTCCTCTATAACTTACACAATATATTTACAATATATCACATTTTTGCACAAATGGATAAGTATTCCTTTATGCATATGTACTTATATAAATTATGCACAATGCATGATCAATGACAATTCCAGGTTTCTTATCAAATCATTCAGTTATCTAAGCCCTCATTAACCTTATTTGTACTTTTAATTTGAACCAAAATAACACAATGTGAAATCAATTTCATAACCTAGTTGCACACTTCAGATTTTCTACCCACATGATTTCGGCTCAACTTTGCATAATTAATTTGATAGGGTACATTACAAAATTAGGCAACACTTTCTTCTGAAAAATTGTTTAACCATGTCTTATGTTTCTAATGACTCGAAGATCATCTAATTTGATTCAGTATTCTATGAGTTATGCTCACAATACCACAGACTGTGTATATTTGAACATTTGGCTAGTACATGATCATAACCTTGAATTGTACAACTCATATCTTTCAGCTCAGATATCCAAAAATTACAATATTTATACCAATTTAAATATAAGATAATAAGCTACAACTTTTTTGAAGACACTTTAGTCTAATTAAGCCTACATCAATATAGTTTATTCAATAACAACAATAGGACCTGATTTCTGTCCCTGGTAGTGCTACTGCCTAATCCAAGACTTACTTTCAAGCTCAATTTCAAAACCCTTAAGGACATAATTCAAATTCAGTTTCTTCTTAACATTTGTATCCAAATGTCTCTACTTCAATTTAAATTAAGAATCATAGTTAAAATACCAAAGCATGTTCAGTAAAGACATTCCAGTTATCAAATTCCAGCACACCTCAGCTTTTTCATCCTAATACACCATTTCGGGATAACTTTGTATGATCATTATGGCAAGGAAAATGGTGTATTTCGACAATTGTTCCACTATGTTTCTAGTTTCTAATAACACCAAAATCTTACAATTTGATTTAGTTTACTAAAAGTTATACCTAAAATAGTTCAAACTATTTTTAAATTGCAATGGAACTCCTAACTCTAATTCTAGCCAGATTTTCAAATGATTAGAGATAGAATTAACATTCAACTTCTTCAGGAAAGTTGTAGAAGTACGTCTCTAATTTATTCTTAATGAAGAATAAATGTATTTGGAAATATAAAATTCAAGATATAATCAAAATACCAAAGTCTATTCAATGAAAAATCTCTAGTTTATAACATTCCAGCATACATCTTCACCAATATCTCATGCATTTCAGTCCAATTCACACATCATTCTCAAACCATTTAACATGATATAAACACTAATCTTTAACTTACTTGTTCAATTCTAATCCTAGCTGAAAAAATCACTCCAAATCAGTACTCCAAACATGCAGAATCATCACACATTCAATATGGAATTAAATGACTTTCAGCTATGATGAAACAACAACAATCAGCTGGTTCTTTAGCTATTTTGTGATGGGTAAAAGCATGTATTTAGTGTGGTAATTTAGCATAACTTCAAGCAAAACACAAGAAGGGGAAGACAGCAGCAAGTTTCGGTGGTGAGAGATGAGAAGAGAAGAGAATGAGCTTGGCTGAAACAACATGTAGAAACATTACACCTAAGGTGCTAGATGTCACAATTTTATTTCAACATGTGTCCTTAAGCGTGTAAGCCACTTATCCCTTCCATAAGCCACCAAATATCACCATTTAATCAGTCTATATGTCTCCTAATTATTTGTCCACATGTCACACATTAATTTGTCCAATTGTCATTTACTTACTAGTCCACTTGTCACATATTTAACTATACCAATTGTCTCTCAATTTTGGGCTTAATCATCCAAAATTTTCATTTATCAGTTTATCCTACCACTTAACATTTGTCTTAGTCCAAATGTACCTTAAATTTACCAAAAATTAAGAAAAAATGCTAATGGTCTCCAAATAAATTTTGAATGCAAATAACTAATAATTCACATTTTAATCATATTTATAAATCAATTATACCTAGAAAATGTCAATGAATGCATGTATAATTATTTGTATATGTGCAAAATCAATAATATCGTGTGCGTGTATATCACATTATGCATAAGCGTGAATTATGCTTCCTAATTTCTCATTAATCTCTAATAAACACCATTTTAATCTTAATTCAAGTGACAGGATATTACAATTCTCCCCTCCTAACAAAAATTTCGTCCTCAAAATTCTTACAAGAATAATCAAATAGGTAGGGGTGTTGATTCCTCATATGCTCCTCTGCTTCTCATGTGGCTTCCTCACTCAAATGATTCTTCTAAAGGACTTTCACCGTTGGGATCACGCGGTTCCTCAATTGTTTACTCTGATAGCCAATTATCCTCACAGGTTCTACAAAATAGCTCATATTACTAAAGACTTCAATCTCCTAGGTCGGTATCACATGAGTTGGATCTGATTGATATCGCCTAAGCATACTCATATGAAACACATTATATATCTGAGACATTTCCGAAGGTAAGGATAACTTATAAGCCAATGGTCCAATTCTTTCAATCATCTCATATGGACCAATACACCTCGGACTTAACTTACCCTTCTTACCAAATCTCAGTACACCTCGCCAAGGTGATACTCTCAAGCATACTCTATCACCGACCTGATACTCCATATCTCGCCTGTGCTGATCCACATAACTTTTCTATCTATCTTATGCTACTTTAATTCCACTATGGATCAATTTTACCTTATCAATAGTATCCTAACTCAACTCTGGGCCTTCAACAATTCTTAGGCCCTCTTCATCCCAATATATAGGTGAATGACATTTTCTACCGTACAACGCCTTGTAAGGAGCCATACCGATACTACTGTGATGTTGATTATTGTAAGCAAATTCAATCAAAGCCACATACTAATCCCATGCTCCTTGAAACTTTAGAACACAAGCTCTGAGCATATCCTCAATAGTCTTAATCGTTCTCTCACTTCGACCATTTGCCTGAGGATAAAATGTAGTACTGAAATTCAGCTTTTTACCCAAAGCTGCTTACAAGTTACGCCAAAATCTCTAGGTAAATCAAGGATCCCTGTCCTACATAATAGACATTGGAACCCTATACAATCTCACAATTTCATTTACATATCACCGAGCCAACTAATCTAATGAATAATTCTCCCTCACTGGTAAGAAATAAGCCAATTTGGTTAGTCTATCAATAATGACCCAAATGGCATCATGTTGCCTCGGAGTCTTAGGCAAACTTATAACAAAATCCATTGTGATTCGTTCCCATTTCCACTCCGGAATAGGTAATGAATGTAATTTTCCAACAAGAGCCTAATGCTTAACTTTAACCTGCTGGCAAGTTATACACTTAGAAACAAACTTTGCTACTTGCTGTTTCATTCCTAGCCACCAGTAATGTTGTTTTAACTTGTTATACATCTTGGTAGTATTAGGATGCATAGCATAAGCTACTATATGGGCTTCCTACAAAATCTCTTTTAATAAATTATCAGCATCGGGCATACATAATCTTTTCCCTAAGCACAATGTATCATCTCTAACTTCAAATTTAGAATCCAGCTTCACTTTCAACTTCTCAATTATCTTCATTAAGTCTGGATCTTTGTTCTGAGCCTCTTTAATTCTTTCTAGAAACACAAGTCTCAACTTCAATGTAGCTATCAATTTATCATTTTGCTTCAGATTTAATTCAACATTCAATGCTCTCAACTGAACTAGGCTTGGTAACCTTGATAACTGTACTTGAGTTGCACTACTGTTAGACTTTCGACTTAATGCATTGGCTACCACATTAGCTTTACCAGGATGATGCTTAATGGTACAATCATAATCTTTTAGCAATTCAATCCATCTCCTCTGTCTCATATTCAACTCTTTATGGCTCAACAGATATTTCAAACTTTTATGATCAGTGAACACCTGAAAAGTTTCTTCATACAAATAATGTCTCCAAATTTTTAAAGCAAATACCACTATAGCGAGTTCCAAATCATGTACTGGGTAATTAAATTCATGAGACCTTAACTGTCTCAATGCATATGCTATTACTTTACGATACTACATTAGTATATGTCCTAAGCCCTGATGTGATGCATCAGTATACACAACATAACCTCCAGAACCCGGTGCAGTAGTTAACCGATCTTTAGCTCCTCAAAACTCCTCTGACAATCATCACTCCATCTAAAAGCCACATTCTTTCTCAGAAGCTTTGTCAAAGGGGCTGAGATAAGTGAAAACCCCTCAATAAACCTTCTGTAATAACCAGATAATCCAAGGAAACTCTGGATCTCAAACACATTCCTCGGAGCCCCCCACTTCATCACTGCATCAACTTTCTTTAGGCCTACTGGAATTCCATGTCCAGAAACTATGTGACCCAAAAATACCACCTAATCAAGCCAGAATTTGCACTTAATGGACTTAGCATAAAGTTGTTTTTCTCTCATTATCTAGAGAACCAATCTTAAATGTGCAGTATGATCTTCTCGACACTTTGAGTAGCCCAAAATTTCATCAATAAAGACAATCAAAAAGCGATCTAAATAAGGTTGAAATATCTTATTCATCAAAGCCATAAAAACTACTAGAGCATTAGTCAAACCAAATGGCATCACCAAAAACTTGAAGCGCCAATATCTGGTTCTAAATGCACTCTTGGGAACATTAGCCTCAGCTATTTTCAATTGGTAATATCCCGACCTCAAGTCTAACTTTGTGAACACCTGAGCTTCTTGTAACTGATCAAACAAATGATCAATCCTCGCCAATGTGTATTTATTCTTAATTGTGATTCGATTTAATTGTTAGAAATCAATACACAATCTTAGAGTTCCATCCTTCTTCTTTACAAATAGTACCAAAGCTCACCAAGTTGACACACTAGGCCTGATGAAACCCTTATCTAACAACTCTTGTAACTGGGCTTTCAACTCCTTCAGTTCTACAGGTGCCATCTTATATGGGGGTATTGATATAGGAGCGGTACCTAGAATAATATCTATAGTAAACGTCGTCTCCCTTTCTAGGGGTAAACCTAGTAATTCTGCAGTAAACACATCTAAGAAATCCCTAACAACTAAAATATCGAATGGTTTGTTCATTCTGAGTGTCAATTATGTGGACCAGATAAGCCTCACATCTACCTCAGATCAGTTTCAGCACACTCATAAATGAAATTAGTCAGGCTGGCATTGCCTAACTAACTCCTTGAAACACCACTCTTGTCTAGTTGGGAGATTTAAGAACTACTTCCTTAGTGTAGCAATTCATTATGGCCCGATGAATTGTAAGCCAATTCATGTCAAGAATTACATCAATTTCCTTTAAATACAAGACGATCAAATCAGCTTCTAACCCTGCCTAATCAATCTGAACTATACATCTTTTACATACCTCACCAACCACTGTTGTACTACCTACTGGAGTTTTCATCTCTAAACCATATTTCATTATCTCTCGCTCACAATGCAATCAAGATGCTAGATGCAGTGTGATGAATGTTTAGATCCTGGATCTATCAATGCATATGCTTCAAAATGAAAAACATTCAACACACCTGCTACCACATCTGGGGAGTTCTGTGCCTCCTGTCTGGTGATGGCATAAACCCTGTCCTGAGATTGCGGCTGGTTACTCCGTACCTCAGTCAGCTTAGTCCTGACATTAGGCCCTGCTGACTGAGTTCTGCCTCTACCTCTGCCTCTCTGTGCAAACCTGCTAACTCTACTCTATTGAACTATTGTCTCAATCATTGCTCCTCCTCTAGCTCCAGACTGTGATCCTAACATCTCAAGACAATCTCTGATCAAATGTTCTATCAAGCCACAATAGAAACAAGCTCTAGTTACCTTCCGACATTCACCACCATGTTTCTTACCACAGTGTTCACAATCAGGCAGCTGTTGAGTCTGGCTAGAGGGAATTTGTCCTCTACTTCTTCCAGTCTAAACAAATCCACCTCTTGTTCAGAATCCAGATTGTCTCAATCTAGCCTGGAATCGAGACGATCTGTTCTGGCGCTTTCTAAAGCTTCTGCCAAAATCAACCTAAGATTCAGCCCGCCCGCCTCTTATCTCTAACCTCCTGTCTATGCTCTCCTTGACCATCCTTCAACAACTGTTCAATTCTGATTGACGCCGCTCGAAATTATATGAAACTATCCAAATTAGAAATGTTTAGTCTCGTTCTGATCTCTTTGTTCAAACCATCCTCAAATCATCTACATTTTTCTTCTTCAGTTGGGATCAATGCAGTTGCATATCGCATTAGCTCATTGAATTTTATCTAATACTATGCCACTGTGAGTCTGCCTTGCTTCAGGTCTAAAAAATCTTTCATTTTCCGATCTATGTAAATCTTTGCATGTAGTTCTCTTGGAACACTCTCAGAAAATCTTCCCAGATCAAACTACAAGGTTTGGTGGTATTGCTCAGAACAGTCTTCCACCACTAGTATGCGGGACTTTGCAGTAGTAAGATCGTATAATCAAATCTTTCATCTGCCTCACAGTCCATCTAGTTAAACACTCTTCTAGCTCTCTCTAACCACCCTTCTACCTCAGCTGGGTCTGTACTTCCGTAGAAGTCTACAGCCCTTACTTTCTTAGCTTACCATATCTTCTTTCTCACCTTTCTAGAATTCTCGGAAGCATTTAAGCAAACTCAGCTACAGGAGACTCTACATTGGCTCCTACAAACTCCATGTCAGCTGACTAACCAATTGGATCTCCTACAGAAGGTGACCTATATCAACCAAAAGTGTGATCATTGTCTGAATATCTCACTATTTATCATATCTCAACTCCTATTTGTCCTTGAAGATGCCAAACCATGTTGTAATACCAAAAATGGAACATCCTACTATCATAGGGTACATACTCAAACATTCAAGTATATAACTTATGATAATGCTATGTTAGAGCAAAAATAAATCTTACACATGGCATCAACTAACATCACTTAAAAGTCAGCAAATTTTTAAACTAGTCATTGCATTCATCCACAAAATTTACATTGTTTCCTTTAGACAAAAGTATTTACATAACCTCATACGGGTTCGAACAAAAACTACAAAAATACAAGACATAACACTCCTGGGGTCAGCTAACCGACCTCTGAGCCATAACAACATCCAAAGGGTCCTTTAGTCTTGTCTAAAGAACTAGGTCTCCTCTCCCATACCTGAAAAACCATATTGCAAATTTTTTATGAGTTTTGTAAACTCAGTGAGTGAACCATCATTGAAGATTTCACTAGATTCACATACACAAATCACAATTTCATAATTATTCATAAAACATGAATATTTCAAATACTCACACTGTCATGGCATATCATTTAACCAATGCAAATTAGATCATATATAAACATATACAGATGCATATGAGACTCCACATTCGTTATTAATGATGTGACCGAGTGCCTATCATATATATAAATACTGGCCCATTCGACTCAATCAGAAACATATATCATGTAGCATAGCTCTACGTGACAAATCATATATCACGGAGCAAAGCTCTACATGCAAGCACTTAATACTATTTACTCCGGTCACAACATCGTTATCTGAGTATACATTTTATGAAATGCATCAATTCAGAATTTACCATATATCACAATCATGTATAAAGCACAGTCAAAATTTCATAATCATCGGACCTAAGTTCGGCATTCAACTCTTGTTGAGAATTCACATAGCATTCAGAATCTCAAGGCAATCAAGCACTTCCTTGGAATTTGATTCCAGAATTCATAAACAATCACTACAATTCAATATTTGGAAAAATCAAATCAAATCAATCCTTGAGAATCTCAAGGCAATTAAGCACTTCCAATACATACCCAACTATTTAACTCCTCGGACTTCGACTGTGGAATTCATAAACAATTGTAACAATTCAATATTTGGAAAAATCAAATCAAATTAATCCTTCAGAATCTCAAGGAAATCAAGCACTTCCAATACATACCTAATTATATACTCTTTGGACTTTAAGTCCGAAATTCAAAAACAATCGCAACTGTTCAATAATTGGAAACTTAACAAATCAAATTAAATCAATCCTAGGAAATCCATCTAGGTTAACTTACTATACGCTCCAAGAAGCTATTGCTTGGATGGTCCAGCAATGTCCAACTGGCGTCCGATGTGCTCCTTTATAACTTACACAACATATTTACAATATATCACATTTTTGCACAAATGTATAAGTATTCCTTTATGCACATGTACTTATATAAAATATGCACAATGCATGATCAATGACAATTTCAGATTTCTTATCAAATCATTCAGTTACCTAAGCCCTCATTGACCTCATTTGTACTTTTAATTTGAACCAAAAGAAAACAATGTGAAATCAATTTCATAACCTATTTGACCACTTTAGATTTTCTACCCACATGATTTCGGCTCAACTTTGCATAATTAATTTAATAGGGTACATTACAAAATTAGGCAACACTTTCTTCTGAAAAATTGTTCAACCATGTCTTATGTTTCTAATGACTCCAAGATCATATAATTTGATTCAGTATTCTATGAGTTATGCTCACAATACCACAGACTATGTATATGTGAACATTTGGCTAGTACATGATCATACCCTCAAATTGCACAACTCATATCTTTCAGCTCAGATATCTAAAAATTACAAAATTTATACCAATTTAAAGCTAAGATAATAAGATACAACTTTGTTGAAGACACTTTAGTCTAATTAAGCCTACATCAATATAGTTTATTCAATAAGAACAACAGGACTTGATTTCTATCCCTGGTAGTGCTACTGCATAATCTAAGACTTACTTTCAAGCTCAATTTCAAAACCCTTAAGGATAGAATTCAAATTCAGTTTCTTCTTAACATTTGTATCCAAATGTCTTTAGTTCAATTTAAATTAAGAATCATTTCATTTGTATATCTACAGATCAAAATATAGCTAAAATGCCAAAGCATTTTTCAGTAAAGACATTCCAGTTATCAAATTCCAGCACACCTCAACTTTTTCATCCTAACACACCATTTCAGGATAACTTTGCATGATCATTATGACAAGGAAAATGGTGTATTTCAGTAAAACTTTCTTTTAAACAATTGTTCCACTATGTTTCTAGTTTCTAGTAACACCAAAATCATACAATTTGATTCAGTATACTAACAGTTATACCTAAAATAGTTTAGACTATTTTTGAACTGCAATAGAACTCCTAACTCTACTTCCATCCAGATTTTGAAATGCTTAGAGATAGAATTAACATTCGACTTCTTCAGGAAAGTTGTAGAATTATGTCTCTAATTTATTATTAATTCAAGAATTAATGTATTTGGAAATCTATA
>JANSVA010038711.1:0-13738 GCA_025504915.1 Erythroxylum reticulatum | reverse complement strand
GTGGGGGGAGGATTTAGGTTAGTTTCTGCATTAAATTTTTAGGTTTTAGCTAGTTATTGGTTTGAATATTTTCTTGATTTTCATGCTTTAATGTGTCGTACCTTTGCTCTTGCTTGAACTTAAAGGTTTTCACTTGTAATTGCATGCTTTATTCAAAACCCATAAACATTGAAAAAAGAATTCTAATAAAATTCAAAAAGATTTTCTATTTTTGCATGTTTTACACCTTAAATGTTTGGTTTTATCTTTTTATCTCTCAATGATTGATAAGAATGTGAATGTTATAGATGAGAATTAATCTATGATTTTTGAATCATAAATTTGATGAACGTGTTTTTATGTAAGTTCTGAGCATGATGGTATTTGAACTGAACTTGAAACTACACTATGTTGACTTAATAGATGATTGTCCTATGTGAGCTTCTGAACCTTCAACAAGTCTCTTTGATGTGTGATTTCATTCAATGTTTTGTATCTCTAGAACTTGTTTCTTATCTTGTTGAGACTACATTTTTGTATACATTACATAAACATGATAAAGACCCCTAGGATTTTAAACCACTTAACCAAAAAGCCAACCCAAAGCATGTTGACCACAAGTTAGCCCACTTGACCTTATAACTTGCTTTTTGCTTTACCCATGTTTAACTTATCCTATTCTTATTTCACTTATCTTTCTAACCATTATCATGGTTAGTAGAGCATGCTTTTATTGAGTTAAACTTGAGGAGGTTGTGCATGTTTGGTTGTCTATGGTATATGGCTTGTTTTGTGCTTAATTATTAAGGGGGAGTATTCAGAAAAAAAAACGAAAAGGATTGCGGCCGAGAGTAAAAATAAAAGAAAAGGATTCCTCATATGAATTTCTTGTTCAATATTATTGGGATTGAAAGCTTAAATGAAAAATTGAGTTGTGCTTAATTGTTTGATGTTATGCATGGTGTGCGACATGTATGTCATTGATTATTTTGATGCTCTGCTTTCTTTGATACTTAGCCTTTTCTTTATCTTTCTTTTACCTCACCCTTAGCCCAACCAAGTTACATCATTGTTAAGACCTTTTGATTTTTATTGTGTGTGTATATTTATTATTGTATTCAAGATTGAAGAACAAGCATATGGTAGAGCATTGTATTGTTTGAATTTATGAGAGTTAAACATATATAAGCCTTAAACACTTTGAATATTGAAGAGTATAACAATGAGAGGACCTATTATTTTGACATGGTGTAGATTTCCTCTAAGTCTTATATGCTATATTGCTTGTTTCTTACATTTAGAGTAAGTTCACTAATTTTATGGATTAAATGTCATAGGTTCCTTTTTGTCTATGATGCTTGTGCTTCTTTGCGGTTGTTGGGAGGTTGGGAGAAAAGCTATAACACTAAAGAAAAGTTTCCCTACATTTGCATACACATTTTCCTTTGCTTTTGCTTCCACACTAGCTTTTGCATGTCATGACTTTTGCTTAGTATATTCCTTTTGTCTTTGTTTCTTTTTCCTTACTCGAGGACGAGCAAGAGCTAAGTGTGGGAGAATTTGATGCACTCATATTTTATTATCTTTTTATACTCTTACACTTAGTTTTTATTCTCATTTGATGTCTAAATCACGTGACTAACATTGATTTTATAATTTCAAGTGTTTTAGGTATCATGTGAGGAAAATTATGTTAAGGAGGGAGATTTAGGACTTTTGGATGTCATTTTCAAAATAAGTAGGTCGAAATATCCCAAGGTGACCAAAGTTGTAGAAATCCTGATCCTACTAAGATTAAGATTCCCCAAATCCTAATGCAACTAGGATTTCTTGTTTTGGAGAGAATCTAGCAAAATGAGAATCAGGAGTTAAACTTGCTAAGGGATGGTGAAATCATAATCCCAAAAGGATTAGGAATCCTACTCAAACAAGGAATCCTACTTCAACTAGGATTTCTACATTTCAGAAGATTATTGTTCGCCACTGCGAGAAACGGATCCAAGAGCAATCCAGACAGTTAGGGGACATGTAGATTGGGAGAAATGAAAATCCCTACTTTTTAGGAGAATTGATGAGCTGGCAACACCTGATTGGTACATGTGGATGATACTTGGCGTCTGATCAGCATGCCACGTTAGCATCTTAGAACATATGACGCCTACATGAAAGCATGCGTGGACTGTCACTTAAGCCTTAGGAAGCGTGTTTAACCTAGAGGGAAGCTTCTAGAAGATCCTAATTCTACAAGGAAAGAAAAGACCTACTTCTACTTGAAAAAGAAATCCTCTTCTACAAGGAAAGAAAAGACCTACTTTTACTTAGAAAAGAAATCCTCTTCTAGAAAGAAAGAAAGACCTACTTCTACTTGGAAAAGAAATCCTCTCCTACAAGGATTTGATGACCATACCTCCTCCAATATAAATAAGGTCCTTTAGCGTTAGATTTTGGGGAGGGGGGGTTCATGTTTTCTTTCTTTTCTTTGAACTTGGATCTCTCTCCTATATTCTCTCTTTCTCTTTAAGTAGAACCTTAGTTTTATTTTCTCTTCTTCTTTTTTTATACCCAAATTCTTCACTATATTTTCTATGATGAATTTTAACTTTGTTTTAATTAAAATCATGAACTAAATTCTCTTTTCCAATTGTTGAGTCTATTAGCTAAATTCATGGTTGTTTTTATAAGAAGCATGTTCATATAATTGATGAATCTATGACTGGAAATTTGTGCTCTTGATCTGGACATGATTGCCAAATTATATATGTGGATTTGAAGTCATGAATTCAAAATTTTCTTGAATAATTTATATGCTATCTGATTAATTTAATTATTGGACAATAAGTTGATTAGGTTAAGTAGCAGCAACTAGTTAAAATTGAATCTTGTATGTAGGTTTTAATTAGTTGGATCAAGATATAGGTTAATTTATGCATGCTAGGTTTCTTGAAAATTAACTTAGGTTCAACATATTTGATTTTGATCTTAATGCTCTTGTTATTATGTTATTCATGCTAGTTTTAGACTAATGCATTAAGAAGAAGATTTTGCATGTCATGTTTGTTTTGAATGAATCTATCTTTACTTAATTTTCCAATCTTAGACATAATTCATTTTTAATGATTAAAAACAACCTAAGGATTTAGTGAAAACTTTTGCGATTAGTCTTTAATCATTTTTAACTTTTTACTCAAATTTTTCTAGCAATTTCTCTCTTGAAAAATTTCAGCTTTATTTTAATTTTCTGAATTTAAATAATGTCTTCTTCTTTCTTTTCTTGTTTACTTTTAATGCAAGCAAACAAGTCCCCTAATATAGTCCTATTGTCTCATGTAATCTAGCATTAGTTCATGCAGAACATTTACACATTCGTTGCTTAAAAGTGAAAAAAATCTTCCTTGTGTTTTGATCTTTGTGGGACGATACCCTTGCTTCACTATACTATTGGAGTTATGTAAATATAGTGCCCTGGAGAGCAAGTGTATTTATATATAACTTATTTTTCTTCTAGTTATTTTTGTAATGAAAATATTTATTATTATTAAAGCAAAGGAGTTTGGTTTTATTTGTATGAGCATAGTCATAAGGTACCAAGATTCTTTTGTAAGTAATATACATATACATGGAGATGTATGGAAACATGTATATTATTAGAATCTAAATTAGTTGATTCACAGTTGAATAATCAAGTTGGTCGCTTGATTATAGTTTAGACTGTAGTGTTGCGATTTATCTCCATGTAAGTAAAAGAGTTTACTTCAAGGGAATGATGAGTTTCATACCATGATAGTAGTTGACTATTACTAATGGCACTATTAAATGAATATGGAATCAAGTATGTTTTCAAAGAATAAAGTGGGCCATTACTTTAGTCTTAAATCATACACCTTAGCATTCTTTTATTACGAACCACAATCTTGATGAGTGGTGAACTTATATACGTTTCATTATAATTCTTGATATGATCAGATTGGATTTTTATAGGTATCAATCTAGAGTCTGTATATTGGAATTATTAATTGAAACATGTATCAGGGAACATTCACTCAAATAAAGAGTTTATAGTGATATCATCACTTCTAGATGTTTTATGGAGATTGGTGACTAAACTAGCACCAGTAGTTTGATGGACTAGCCATCCATTAAGTCTTAACACCGAAAGGGTTATAAACAAAGCCTCATGGTGATGGAGGCGGGGATGGTGTTGGAGGTGGCAATTATATGTCTTAAGCCTCAAAATAATGATAGATACGACATAGGTCCTGGCTCTATCATCGTTAAGTTAGGCCATCTCCTTCATTCTTCTAGAGTTCTCTGAAAGTGTGTTTATAATTACCTTGGTGTTCACGGAGATTGTATCAAGCACTTCTTCTAGCCTGGCTCTTCTATTTCTTCTTCCTCCTCGGATTTCTCACTAGACAAATCCTCTTCTTATTGTTATGGAGCACTTGAACTCGCTTGACTAGTCATGAGCTTGACGTGTGTCTTAGAACTAATATCCCGAAGTTTAATATTATGGGACTTAAGGATTTCATCTCGCCATAAATGATGATGGTTTGTGAATTCAGGACGGTAGATCGTGAGTTCGTTTCATTAAACTCCATAGTAATCAGTTATGGCCAAAACTAAGTAACCCATTCCTAAGTTGTTGCTCCTCATATTTCAAGTAGTAATAATTGCAATAAACATATGGGTGGTTGTGCAAATTGGGATGTTGTAGTCCATGCAACATAACATAAAAAGTTCCTTTGTAGAGCACTTGTTGGTTTCTGTTTTGTCGAAAACCATTTGACACATGAATTTGTCTAGCAATAAGTGGTCGTGGCTCCTGATGATGTTGTTGTGTGCATTCTTAACATCAAAACCCTCTAACCCAGTTCAGTCTAATAGGGGGTGACATGAAAATCATCGTGCTGATCTACTACAGACGATTCGGGGAAACCATAAATTTCATACAAAATCTCGTAATTAAGCTTATAAGGTTTTCCCTACAATGTAAACCATAATTCCTTAGGTTTATTAGATTCGTACTGAAGGGATGTAAAGAATTATAAGGTAAGTTCTTCATAAATTAGGTATTGAAATTGAATAAATTGTCCCCGTTGAACTCTCTTTGCTAAATTTTTGACCTTGTCTCGCAATTTTGATATATCTAAAGTCTCAAAATGAAAATACTTTGAAACCATAAGTTGCCTATTGTGAAGAGAATCAAAGCTGATGCCTTCTTCATCTGAGAAGTTTGGGAAAGGTGCTCTGTAATCAGCTACCCTGTTCCTTTTCCCTGGTGTTGAGACTTGGTTTTGCCCCAATGATTGATCACACTTTGTTGATTGTTTAATACACGACATATTCGCTTACAAGTAGGTTGAAGTTGAAAGAGACTGGAAGTTAGGAATTTAGGTAGAGAGAAGTAAGAGTGTTTGGAGGCTCTAAACTTAAAGAGATAAAGTTAAAATGAAAGTGAGTGAAAAAGTATAGTAAGAAATGAATATATAGGTGAATGAAAGGTAAAATGGTAAAAAATTAAACAAAAATTCATGTGTTCCAGTTTTACCTTACCGTAGGGTTTTCCACCAATTTATGATTTTTCTCTTCTTTTGAAAACACTTCTTAACTCTTTATGGCCCTTTCACCTCTGTTTTGCTTAGTTCCTTGATTATCAAATTCATGTCGAAGTCTTATGCCTTCCCAATGTCATTTGGAAACGAAATAACCTAACTATAGAATTCAACTATCTAAAACTCAAAAGAAATAACATCAAATTAACAGCCCACAATTTGCCTCTTATGCAACGCTTCTTAGCTCGACGCTCTTCTTATGCTTAAGATGGTTCGAATGAATTGTGCAATGGTAGAACAGTCTTCGATCTTACAATTCGCACATGAGCTATCATGCCCTAAATTCCACTCTCCCTCTTAGTCTCCTTCCTTTTCCTTCTTCTTCATGATTGTTTCTTTCTATATGCATTCCTAGGATCCTCAATATCTTCCCATTGTCCTCGAGGTTCTTTTTCCTTGATATTAGTTGGAGA
Source organism: Erythroxylum reticulatum (assembly GCA_025504915.1). Taxonomy (NCBI): domain Eukaryota; kingdom Viridiplantae; phylum Streptophyta; class Magnoliopsida; order Malpighiales; family Erythroxylaceae; genus Erythroxylum; species Erythroxylum reticulatum. Next base: position 7,734 of record JANSVA010038711.1, on the reverse strand, counting down.
TAAGGGATAACTGTTGTCTTTCTTCCACACCTTAAAGGTTATTTGATGCTTATTGACCCTCAGAGTTAGTTCACCCCCATCAATGTCAATTATTGAATGAACAGTGGCCAAGAATGGTTGTCTAAGGACCATAGAGGTTTCCACATCTTCTCCAATATCTAATATATAAAAGTCTGTGGGGAAGGTAAATATATTAATTTGCCCTTGGACATCCTTAATAATCCCCTTCGGCTAATGACTTATTATGTCCGCTATCTTTACTAGCATCTTTATGGATTCTAACTCTCCTAACCCAAAATTTTGATTAAAGGTATAGGGCATCATATTAATACTCACTCCCAAATTTGCAAATTCCCTTTCTATGTTGACTCTATTGATATTGCAAGAAATGTAAAAATCCCCTAGGTCCTCTTTCTTCTATGCTATGCTAGGGTTTTCTTTCGCTATTCGCTCCTTAACCTTCTTCTTATTTAATTCCTTTAGTGTGAGCTTCGTTTGTAGATGTTCTTTTATATCTTCAACCTTGTTTAATTCAACCTCCTTAGAATTCCTCTTCACCCTACTTGAAATTGACTTCTGCTGAGCTAGAATAGGGTACGAAAATTCAGGTCGAGGTTCCTCGATTGGCTCAATTATGAGCTCACTTGAAAGGAATTTCATAATTATTTGTCCTTCTCCCTTAGCTCCATCTTCCTTTGCATATTTGAGTTTCTTTTCCTAGTTTTGAGTAATGGCCATGATCTGTTCCTTTGGGTTAGACTCGGTATTTCTTGGAAGGGTTCCTACCTTCCGAGTAGATATTGCCTCTGCTAGTTGACCTACTTGGATGTCAGATTATGTATTGAAGGGGTGTGGTTCTTAGTGACTTACTTGAACTTGCTTTTAAGCCTCCCATGTGCATCCTCCATACCTTCAATTTTATCCAAAATACTATCCAATTTGCATTCCATTGAACTCATTTTATCTTATTGGAAGCCTAGTTGTCCTTGAGGTTTGAATTGTCCTCCAAAATTGTTCATCCAAGAGAAGTTATGGTAATTCTTCCACCCATGGTTATAAGTGATGGAGTAGGGATTGTTTCACCTTCCTCGTCTTTATTGAGCTCCCACGTAATTCACTTGTTCTGGATCACTTTCCTTCATTAAGAAACAATCCACTGTATCATGGTCCATTAGTTCATAAAGTTTACACTTAAGTTGCATGGTTTTTACAGAAGTTGAGGGTGAAGTTTTCATATTGTTAAGTTGTCGAGTTAAGTTGTCAATTTTAGCTTGCATCTTTGTCATTTGATCAACAACCACAATTCCTTTTTTTTGTCAAAATGTAGTGGTCTGTCTACTCTTCTTGTTCATCTATAGGCAGTTATTACTCATCATCTCCTCTATCGGCTCTTCCTCTTCATCTATAGTCTTTCTCATCAGTGATCCTTCTAATGCTGCATCAATCGTCCCTCTCATATATGGGGTTACTTCGTTATAGAATGTCTGCATCAAGAATTCCTTAGGTAAGTTACGGTGTGGGAATTTCTGTTGTAAATCTTTATATCTTTCCCACGCTTCATGAATTGATTCTTTATCGCTTTGTTGGAAGTTAATAATTTCCTCAATAATCTTTGTGGTCTTAGTAAGGGGAAAATGCTTATCTAAAAAGGCATGAACTAGCTGATCCTAAGTTATGATGTTAGCTAACTTAAGGGAATGATACCAAGCTTTTGCTTTATCTCTAAGGGTAAAAGGAAAGAGCATAATTCTGACCAGATCTTCTGACATCTGATGGTACCGAAATGTATCATAGATTTTAAGGTAGTTCACTATATGTGTATTAGGATCTTCATTTGTAAGTCTATAGAACTGCATGTTCTATTTAAGCACGTTTAGGAGGGCTTGTTTAATTTCAAAAGATGTTGCTTGTACTGATGGCCTAGCCACTCCTTGGTTAGCTTCTTTGAATTTTGGTCCCATGAAGTTCATAAGGTCCATTGCTAATGTCCTTGGTTCACTCTGTGGTCCAAATCTTGCTGAAATTCCTCTTCCATTGTTGCTTTTGTGATTTCCTCTTCTTCTTTATACTGAGCTATCATAATGGATCATTCTAGTTGAGTGACTTCTAAATCTAAGGTTTCTACTGCACTTTTCTTGACTCTGATGTTTATTCAAGAGCATGATTTCAGAAATAACAAGAAAGAACAAATCAGAAAACAAAAACTAACTAAAACGCCTTAAACTATAAAATTAAACTAATCACCTCCCCGACAATGACGCTAAAAAATTGATTGGGTTGTTTAATGTATGTAAGTTTTAATTAATTAAACTCGATAATCTGTAAGTACACGGTTTGTTCGCATAGTACCTAGGGTGTCAATTCTATGAGGAGGGATAATCTAATCTTAAAATCTAAGGCCAGAATAATTCGCAAAAATTCAATATGTAATGGAACTAAAATAAGAATTCAATTCAATCAAGCAAATCAATTTAAGAATCAATCACGAAAATATTAATAATTTAGCAGTTGTAGTACACACTCAAGAATCAAGCTAAAGGAATTACCAATTGAGAGAAAATAAATTTTACCTATCCTTAAAGCTAGCCTAATTGATTATGAATTATCAGATTATTGGTTCTAGACGATCCTAGGGTTGATTACTCTCTCTCGAGTTATAACCATTAACCTTAATTATAAATCCTAATCAGATTATGGAAGTTGCAAATTTTCAATTAACAACCTATCCAAAACTCAAATTAGATCTGAAGTTGTTTAATAAACTATCGGAAACCTATATAAGATCTCTCTTTGTACAATTTACCAATTTGATTTAATACTTGTTCTATTTAATCACCTAACTCTCATTAACCCAATTTAATTATTTTTCATTCGATTCACCCTCTCAGTTTATTATCGAATTATACATTTTAAATCACAATGAATCCAAATAACATAAAAAATAATCATATTTCATTAAATTAAAGATAAAACCTCAAAGGTGAGTTTAGAACATCATCAACATCCAAAAATCCTATCATCAATTATTATTCCATTTCTATACAGTAATAAAACTGAAAATAGTAGGAAATACAAATTGAATGGATGATGGGAGGCAATGATGTCGAGAAACTCCTAATTTGGGAAGTACATTGAGTCAACTTTTTCTCCTCTTCTCTCTTCCTTCTTCTCATTCTTTATCTCTCGATAATTATTTCTAGGTTTCTCTAAAAATGGCTGATGAAAAATCTCCTTGTGCCTCTTTTTCTTATTCTTTAAATATCTTTTGCGTTCTTAGCATCCCTAGGGTTTTTTTTAGGAACTAAAAGGTCCAAAAAATCCCTCGAAATTTGACATTTTGAGTGTCTACGCATCTATCTGATGCAGGTATTATCGTGGGCCACATTTGAGCCTTCTACCATGATCATGGTAAGCAGGCCACGATCGTGGGCCATGTCCTGGGCTTCTGCCATGATTGTGACATATAGGCCACAATCGTAGGCTAACTCTGATGCTTCTATCACAATCATGGCCTATGGTTCCATGATCGTAGGCTGATGTTTTAGCCCGAGTGTCTCCAAAACTTCTTTGTAATTCCATGATCGTAGGTTGATGTTTTAGCCCGAATGTCTCCAAAACTTCTTTGTAGTTCCATGATCGTAGGTTGTTGTTTTAGCCCAAGTGTCTCCAAAACTTCTTTGTTCTTTGATGTTGACCCTGAAACACTAATAAACACATCAAGATACCTAAAAAACATAGTAATTAAGCTCAAAGACTTGTGCTAACCCATACAACACTTAAAAACATAAATAATTAGCAAACTAACATAATTCTAACCTAAACACATACTAAATGATTGAATTAACAATAAATTACTTATCAAACTAAACCCTAAAACATGATGCAATTTACACTTATCACTCTCTATTGGATCTTATGAAGTAATCTTCATGTTTTCCTTGTCCTCTATTTATAACAACCTCTTCTTTTGTTTCTTATGACTCAAAGATGCTTCTAAACTCCCTCCTTCTCATCAGCCTCCAATAATGTCCTTCAATAGTAAAAATTAGAGTTTTAAGGATATGTGCAGTCATTTAGGTGACAGTATATCTTTAAAAATACCTAAATTTTTGATTTTATATACATAGAGACTTACATAGGTAACATACACAGTCGTATATGTCAAGATACACGGGTTTGTAACTCTACATAGGCAAGAATTGTGTTGTTAAAGCCGCACATGTTTATAGAAACTTACATCATCACTGTACATTATTTTGTAAGTCCACAATTGCTTCAATTCTTCGTTCTATGCCATTATTTCATCCGATTTCTTCTCCTTTTAGTTTAGAAGCCAATTATGACCTATAAACTAACTTAAAGCAAATTAAGTACCAAAAACACTATAAAACTCTTAAACAATAAGGAAAACACTTTAAATATGGGTACATAAATACAGTAAAATAATCATTCATTAGTTGCTTAAGTCCATAAATAGAATTTTACAACTTGTATACTTGATTAAGATATCTCATGAATTCAAAACCTTTAGGTTATGTAATATCCATATCCTAAAGCAAATTCCCATTTAGATAGGTTGTTTTGACATCCATCTGCTAGATTTTATAATCATGATATACGACTATAGTTAATAAGATCCTTGTGGGTTTAAGCATAACTACTAGTAAAAACATTTCATCAAAATCAACTACTTATTTTTATTCGTAACCTTTGACCACTAAACTTGATTTAAACATGTGTAAATTATCATTAATATCATTTTTTCTCTTAACAACCCTCTTGCATCCAATAAGTACAGTACCATCATGAGGATCTACCAAATTTCATACCTGGTTAGTATACATATATTCAATTTAAAGTCTCATAGCTTCTTTTCCCTTAAAAGAATCAATGTGAAACTTTACATCCTTAAAATTAGTAGGCTCATCATCTATAAGTGATGTATTAACTTTCCTCTTTTTAATATATAGATCTAATCTAATAGGAGATGACATATCCTATAAGTATTAAATGAATTATGTGTCTTTTGAACCTTTAATTGTACATCATATGTATCAACTTGAGGTTTCTATTCTATGTAAATGTGAATTTATGGTTTATGAACTTCTCTATTGTTGATAGTTTTATATAAAATACTTTAAATACTACAAGTATAGAGGTCGTATCTTATAATATAAAAGATATCATTCCTACGAGGATTGGGTTATTCATTTAAAAAATAAAATGCATTTTCTAAGGTAATAAAAGATTGAATTAAAATAAATTAATTGAAATTGAAATAAATTCATAAAATAAACAATTGAATAAGTGAAGTTCCTAATAATAATGGAGTTAATCAATAATGAAAACTTAGAGGTTATTTTATCCTTGTTTGTCTTCCCTTTAACTTGTTAATTAAATTATGCTTGATCCTAGATATCGTAAGGATTTAATTATCCTCTCTTAAGGTCTAATCAAGTAATCCTAATTGAAATGATAAGAATAGAATTGCAAGCTCTCAATTCACAAAACTACTCCTAACTACTCAATAATATTCGAAGCAATTATAAGGATTGACTCACAATTATGATCTCCTCTTAATTGTTTATTAATATGATATTTGTAGGTCTATTAAGGTGCTAACTGTTATTGCATAAATTAAAAAATATAACTTGATTAAATCTCGTTGATTTCTTATCAAGTATAAACATAAAAAATACCACAAAGTAATAGTATATTAAATTAAACAAGAATAAAGTTTAACAAAACAATTTAAGAGTAAACCCTAATATGAATTTAGAAATCCATAATCATGTTCAACATACCACTAATCCAAACTACCATCCAATAAAATGAAATATAAGAAGAGAAAAGAAAGAAAACAACTTTAAGTCTTGAGCTAGACATTCTATAAAATTGGAGTTTGTTTATCTCCACTTTGATCTTTTTTTTATGATGTGCAACTTAATTTTTGGTGTTTTTCATTTCCTTAAATACTTTTTGATCCTTTTAGAGTTCTTTCTTAGGTTTTCCCACTTATTTTGGTTCCAAAAATAACCCAAAATCATCAAAAGTACAAAAAACTTATGAGTTGGAAAAACTATGCATAATTGTGTATTGTGGATGCATGATCGTGGATCGTGCCATAGGCTTATCCTTATGTACGTTAACATGCACAATCGTGCATGCTCTCATTCTTCAAGTCCTTCATTTTTTCTTTAATTTTTCCTATTTTCTACCACTAACAAATACATCAAACAACCATTGAAACATAATATTCAGATCAAATCCTTGCTTTAAAACAATCAAACAACTAAAAAACATCAAACACTAATAAGAACACAATTCTAAGTCATAAACTCATGAATATCATTTAAGAAAATAATTAAAAACACACATAAAATTCTAGAAGACATACTATAATATACACCTGTCAACATACCCACACTTAAATATTTGCTTATCCCTAAGTAAAACTGAAACCATAAAATAAACAAAACACAAAAAACATATAACCAATTCTTATGTAATTAACTTAAATTCAAATATCATCTACTTAAAAATTACAAACATACTAACTTATTCAATTCATATTTAATTACTTTGATTTGAATATACATATCAATCAAAATATTGACATCCTAATTAAGTACCTATGACCCTTATAAGCAAGCACTTATTATTATTAATCAATTAAAAAGATAAACTATCATCACTAAGTAACCCTTCATGAAAATTGTTACTTTTTTTAAGAGATCAGTAGGTTTAAATTTATTGCAAGAACCATATTTTAAAATTTTATTCAACAACCACCTAGTCTTTTAAAAAGGCAAATACGTTATCATGAATGTCCCTTAGTTATTTAACTAGGTTACATTTTTTATTAAGCTTGGTTGGAGTGTCATTCTAGCCTTTTGACATGAAAAGCATTTTGTCGTGAATGCCCTCAGTTACTCAAATATATCATAACTCTCAACTGGCTACCAGCTCTATTCTTAACCCAATTTTCAATAAAAGGCCAGTGAAATTTGAATTTTATTTGACAAACTTTTTTTTTATTTCTTAACCTACATTATTTCTTCTTAGTCAATCACTTTCATGAAAGGTTGCTAATGATGCCTATCAATTTAAGTTAATGTAATTATAAATGTATCTAAACAAATGTCATTAAGTAAAAGAATAGGTTTCATATCCCAATTAACATGCATGTTCATCCTAAAGACACTTAAAACATAAAATTTACAAGTTAATATGCCATTACAATTTAAATGGCCATATTTGAAAGTAAATCAATCCTATTTAATTCATGCCAATGACACAATCTCGCAATGCACACATCATGCAACCAATTGTTCAGACAATGCCAACCTACTCAAAAACTAACACAATGTAATTATAAAATCACACACAATTGAAATACAAGTGCATATACGTCCCCACACTTAAGCAACACATTATCCTCAATATGGAAGCAAAAACTATAAAAATAAAGAAAAATAAAAATAAATAAAAAGCAATAGTAGGAATTCTTATGGTGATTCGGGTGGTGATGGTATAGGAGATGGAAATCGGACACCTTGTATAATAAAAGCTTTAATAGTTTCTTTGTTTGATAATATTAATGTTAGTAGTGTGCCCTAGGCCAATGGACATATGTGACTTTTGTACGAACATTATAACTTATTAATAAGATATTATGAGGTATTCTTTTATATATGCATGTATATGGTTTATGTAATGTGATTTACGTTCCAT
>JANSVA010038701.1:0-13738 GCA_025504915.1 Erythroxylum reticulatum | reverse complement strand
CTCATCCACGAATTAGCTTCTTCTCTCCCAATGCACGGCAATCTTCTCACCTTTTATGCCCTTAACAATTTGCACAAACTGTCATAAAGATCTTATAATTGGTGTAAATCACACTTATTCATAAAAACATTTGGGGGCCAACATAATACATATTGATGTGTATGGTTCGATATCCATATATGCCAAAGGTGGTTTCGTAGACTTCATTACTTATATCGATGATCATTCTCGATATGGATATGTGTATCTTAAGATATACAAGTCTGAAGCCTTTGAAAAGTTTAAAAAAATTATAAATGAAGTTAAGAAATAACTTAGGAGAAGTATTAAATCACTTCGTTCAGATTGAGGTGGCGAATACTTATGCCAAGAGTTTTTGGACTATCTTAGAGATAATATAATATCGTCCCAGTGGACTCCACCTTACACGCCACAACACAATGTTGTGGTTGAGAGGAGAAACCAAACCTTGTTAGACATGGTGAGGCTATGATGGGTTTAGCGAATTTACTTAAATCCTTTTGGGGTTATGCACTTAAAATTTATGTTTTTGTATTAAACAAAGTCTTATCTAAGTTAGTTGATGTTACTCTATGTGAGATATGGACTAATAAGAAACCCTAGCTTTCTCATATGAAAGTTTGGGGTTGTCTTACTTATGTGAAGTAGATTCAGCCAGGTAAGCTTGAAGCTAAATCTGACAAATGTCTATTTGTAGGATGTCCTAAGGAAACTATAGGATATCTGTTCTACCATGTTTTGGAATAAAAGATGTTTGTTTGAAAACATGTTGTCTTTTTAGAGAAAGAGTTTCTTCTAAAATAAGACAGTGTAAGAAAAATTAAACTTGTGGAAGTTCAAGATGCTCAAACAGACGCAGATCAATTGCCTAGATCTGAGTCTATTATTTATAAAGATGAAACAATAATTCAATCTTCTAACATACAAGAAGTCCGTAAGTCAAGTAGGATATGTCATGTTCACAAGAGATACGAATTTCTTATAAGTGAACATAATGACATACTGCTTATAGATGATGATGAACCTACTACCTATAATGAGGTTCTGATGAGTTCAGAATCTGACAAATGGCTTCAAGCTATGAAATTTGAAATGGATTCCATGTATGAAAACTAAGTATGGATTTTGGTGTGCAAATGGTTCAAGAAGAAAATTGGCATGGAGGGTAATGTAGTTGCCCATAAAGCTAGGCTTGTAGCTAAAGGTTATTGTCAAAGGTAAGATGATGACTATGATGAAACGTTTAGCCCAGTAGTTATGCTTAAATCCATTAGGATACTCCTGGCCATTGTTGCTCATTATAATTATGAGATATGGAAAAATGGATGTGAAGATGATTTTTCTTAATGGAAACTAACCGAGGATGTGTATATGACACAACCTTATAACTTCATATCCATAAATGGAGAAAAGGTATGCAAGCTTCAAATTTTCATTTATGGATTGAAACAAGCATCCAGGAGTTTGAATATCTAATTTGATGAGACAATCAAAGAGTTTGGTTTCTCACAAAATCTGGATGAGTCGTGTGTGTATAAGAAGGTTAGTAGGAGTGCGATCATATTCCTTGTACTGTTTGTAGATAACATATTGCTAATAGGAAACGATGTCTCTACTTTGCAAGCATTCAAATTTTGGTTAGCTAAGAACTTCTCTATGAAAGATCTTAAGGAAGCAACTTATATTTTGGGATAGATCTAAAAGGTTGCTTGGTCTTTCTCAGTCTACATATACAGATAAGATGTTAAAGAGGTTTAGTATGGAGAAGTCTAAAAGAGGTTATCTTCCTATGGTATATGTGATTACACTCTCTAAATCTATATGTACAAAGACATAAGATTAGAGGACTCACAAGAGTTTGATTCCCTATGCTTCAGTTATAGGATCAATCATGTATGTTATATTATGTACTAGACCTGAAGTATAGTATCCTCTAAGTGTTACAAGCAGATACCAGTCGAACACTGGTGAGGGTCATTAGGTGATTGTCAAGAATATCCTTACGTACTTTAGAATAACTAAGGATGTATTCTTGGTATATGGAGAAGGTGATCTTTTGGTAAGCAGGTATACTGATGCCAGTTTCCAATCCGATAAGGATGACTCCATATCCCAGTTTGGATATGTATTCATACTGAATGGTGATACAGTTAGTTGGAAAATTTTCCAAAGAAAAGACAATGGTAGATTTAACGACAGAGGTGGAGTACATTGCAGCTTCAGAAGTGGCAAAAGAAGTGGTTTGGATCAATAAGTTCATTATGGAACATGATGTGGTTCCGAGCATTGCTAACCCAATGCAATTGTATTGTGACAATAATGGGGCTATAACACAAGCGAAGGAATCGAGGTCTCATCAGAAGTCCAAATATGTAATCAGGCATTACCATTTGATTAGAGAAAACATTAGTAGAAATGATGTTAAGATAGAGAGAGTTTCCACCGATCAGAATATAGCTAATGTCTTGACTAAGCCTATTTCTTAAAAGAGTTTTGTGTCATATGTACATGCCTATGGTATTAAATATCAAGGCGATTGGCTTTAATGTTAGTGGGAGTTTGTTAGAGAAGTGCTCTAAAGGCAATCACCTTTAGCTCTTATTATACAAATCATTTTATAATTAATAAAGGCATTTTTCATTATTTTGATGTTCATATAGTTATGGATATGATGTTGATCTTAAATTGATTTGATGAAGTCCTTGATACAAAACATAACATGGTGGAAATCATGATGAGATTATGATAATGAGATTCCTATCATGTGTAATTATGTTAGTATCTAAACTTTCCTTAGTCATAAGATTAATGAGATGGAACATCATTAATACAGATAGACTAGCATATGTTATACTCCTCGATTGGATCAAGCAGTAGATCTCATAAGTTATAGACATGAGTTGTTTAGAGTTAACATGTGGATGCTTACTAAGGGTAGTAAGTACATTGGATTGACTTACTATGGGATAATCATATAGATATTTTATTTCAGTGTCAATGATAGTCTTATCATAGTAATGGTGCAATTATCCTTTGACTTGAGGTGCTCAAGAATAATTTAGATACTGATCCTATGCTTTGACTCCATTTATCGGTGCCTTTCAGGGGTTACTCATAGGGTGATGATTAGGTACATCTTTAGGTATTCAGAGGTAATTAAGTAGACAATAAAGGATTCACCACTCCTATAGAAGGAGATGATATCCATGAACTCTTATCGAGATCATTACTCGGGAGTCTCTGTCCAGAGTACATATGTGTCATAATGAGAGTCTTCAATGATACATAGAGTAATGAGATCCTCAAGACATGATCTAATAACACTTGGACTAGATGTGACATAGTCAGTCTAGTAGGAGTTAACACTTTGACCATACTTTGAACCAAATGGGGTATAGATGGAGAAAGGATGAATTACATGGCAACATTACTACAAACCACTGACTTTCTGGTTAATTGGAGGTCATGACATGTTGCTAGATGTTGCTTTTAACTTAGCTGAACTAAGTGTTAATTTAAATGGCCAACATAACCGAGAACCTAATGGGTCATATATATAGGAGATCTGAAGGATGAGTAAAATGGTCTTAAATGGTGATTCAAGATATGAGGGAGTGTTTCAATATTATAATTCTATGTGATCATGGTAGAAATGTTGTTGGTTGCCAATTTAGCCATTTACTTCCCAAACTTCCATTAAGGCATGCTATTCATAGTCATTAACTTCCCAAACTTCCATTCATGCATGCTATTCATGACAATTAACTTCCCATAACTCTCCATTATTGATAGGGGTTATGGAAGGCCAAATGGTGTAGAAAATAGAGATGATTTTCGTCATCTTTTCGTAGACATAAGTGTCAAAGAATTGTTCTTTCTTACATACAAACTCTTTTTCTCTCTAACTCTCATGAGAGTTCTTGTCTTTGTTAGCACAAAGAAAGAATTTTAGCTATCTCCTAGTGAGGTTTCATCCTTCTATCTTCATGTGGACTTTCATTAGAGACGGTCTACATTGATCATTTTTGGTTTAAGACAACCTAACATGGAGAAGATTAAAAACGAAGGAGATCATCAGAATGGTATGTAAACATATTACATTTTATGTTTTTGTTTTCCATATCTATATGCATGAGTAGATATGGTTTTTTAGGTTCCATTTTATTCTCCATTATGTATATTTGATATACATTATGTATTGAAACCTTACATTTTGTGACAAAGAAAATTAGGATAATAGTGATAATAAAGCATAATGATGAGTTAGTGCCAATGAGGGTACACAATGGGTGGAGAGTGTGCGTATACTTTGGGAAGCTTAACTTGGCCACTAGAAAGGATCATTTTCGATTACCTTTTATAGATCGAATATTAAAAAGACTTTGGGGTAAATTATGTTTTTGCTTTTTGGATTGTTCTTCAAGTTACTACCAAATAGAAATTGCTCAAAAAGATTAAGAAAATATTACCTTGACATGTCCTTTTAGACTGTATGCCTTTAGGTGAATGCCCTTTGGTCTTTGTAATGTTTCAGGTACATTTCAAAGGTGCATGATGAGTATATTTGCTGAGAATATTAAGAATTGCATTGAAGTATTCATGAATGATTTCACTTTTTATGGAGATTCATTTAATGATTGCTTGAATCATTTATCTAAGGTTTTCGAAATTTACATTAAAATGAATTTAGAGTTAAATTATGAAAATTTTCATTTCATGGTTGATTAAGGCACTATGTTGGAACATGTGATTTCATCTAGGGGTATAGAAATTGATAAAGCAAAAGTGGATTTAATTGTGAACTTACCATACACTACAAATGTTAGGGAAGTTTAATATTTTTTTAGACATGTATGATTTTATCATATGTTTATTAAATATTTTTACTAGATTGTTATAACATTGTCAAAGTTACTATAAAAAGATGCTCTATTTTAATTTGGAAAGGACTATCAAGAGACTTTTAAAAGACTCAAGGAAATATTGAAAAATGTGCCTATTATTCATCCACTAAATCAAGATCTACTGTTCAAAATCATGTGTGATGACTATATAGTGGGAACTATTTTAGGTTAGATAATTGGAAAACAAAGTCATGTCATATGTTATTTAATAATGTTGGATGTTGCACGATGCAATTATTCTACAACTGAGAAGGATCTTTTAACAATTGTTTTTGCTTTAGATAAATTTATATCGTACTTGTTTGGCTCTAAAGTTAATGCATATTCTAACCATATGGCACTTAAATACCTTTTGGCAAAAAAATGAGTCCAAACTAAGGTTGATGTGAAGGATTTTGCTACTTCAAAAGTTTGATTTCATGATAAGGTATCAAAAATGAGTAGAAAATTCAATAGTATCCATATAAGTAGGTTGGCAAAGGATGAATATATTTTACCTATTTTTTGAAACTTTTCCTAATGAGTAATTGTTATAAATGAATGGTATGATTCTATGGTATATAGACTTTGTTAATTCTTTAGTTACTAGAATTGTACCTAATTACAATATTAAGTTTAAGAAGAAAAGATAAGGAATAAGGTAAAATATTGTGCTTGGGATAAACCACACTTATAGAAGTTCTTCTCTTATCAAAATTTTAGACAATGTGTGTCAGAGAATGAACATCATTTTTTCTTAAACTTTTTGCCACAATTATATATGTGGTGGTCAGTTTGATCCTAAACAAATTGTTAAAAAAGTTTTGAATAATGGTTAGTGTTGGAAATTTTATTTATAGCTACTTATGTGTTTTGTAAAAGTTGTGATACTTGTCAAATGAAAAATAAATTACCTCATATAAATGAAGTATCAAAATCCAATTCTTATAGTTAATACATTTGATGTAAAGGGAATTGATTTTATAGCCCTTTGTTCTTTGTTCCTTCATCTCGTTCTTTTCTTTTATAGTTTTAGTTATTAATTATGTTTCAAAGTGGGTGGTAGAAAAATCCACCAAGATTGATGATTCTATGGATATTGTAGATTTTATAAAAAAATAATATTTTTAATATGACTAGAGTTCTATGAGCCCTTATGACAGCGCGTCATAACGCTAGTCAAAATAAACTAGACCTACTATTGTAGTAGTGGTGAGTCTAGGTCGTTCCCACAGAGAGTATGTATAAAGATACTAAAATGAAAATAATTGGTATTTAGGTTTTAGGGTTTTGTTCATCAAATAAGAAAATAAAATGAAACTAAAATAATAAAAAAATTAAAGAAAACATTAAAAATAATAAATGTGGGGAATTCGGTAGGGACCTAGTTCTTTAGTTCAATCTCGACCTAAACCCTAATTAAACATATTTCATTGATTTATTGTTCTTTGCCTCTCCTTGAACTATTATTAGTGGGTTAATAATTAACTTGATTTTCCTTTAAGAAGTATTTAATTAAGATACTATCGTTAATTAAACCTAACTACCAAATAACCTAGGATAGATTCAATTATGTAGTAGCATTACAAATTAGGAAAACCGATTAATCAAGGCAACATCCACATAACCTAGGTTACATTATCCCTAATGACTATAAACCATTAGTTGCTACAAATGAATTTCAATATAACAATTACGAATATTATTGAAAATTATAGCAATGGTTTGTAATAAAACGATCCAATAAATGAATTAAAATCATCTTTTCACAATTCCTAATGGTTTCATACACAAATAATCAAACTATAATGATAACGTGATCACTCATACACGAAACCTAAATCCATATGCATAAGATAATACAATCAATTTCTAAAGAGAGAAAGAAAATAAGAAATCAATGGAAGGAATGTTTAACTAGGTTGTTGGCATCGATGTTGCCTCCAATTAGTGTTGGGAAAGTTAGCCCTCCATGGGTCTCTCAGTGTTGAGAGCTTTGCCCCTCATCTTCATCAAGACTAAGAGCTCCCAAAATAATTTTGCTTCAGCCCCAAGAATGTCCCCAACCGAAGCCCACTTTGCAAACACTCGCTACTGTTCTTTTCTAAAAAAAACTATGCTACTCTTCTTTTTTCCTTAAAACCAACACATGCATTAACCTTTATGCCCAACATCTACATTTTTACCTCTTGCCGTACATCTTTTTTTTTACTTTTCTTATGCTAATGCGCGCTACATTTTGATGCTTCTTGGCTATGTATCTATTCTCCTTCAAATGTTATATGGAACGTTTGAGTTTTATTTTTCCATCATTTGCATTTCATACCTTTTGGTTGCTTCATTTTGGTCTCCTTGTTGTGCTAAATTTTGATCCAATTTTTCCCAGATATTGACACATCATTTTCTTTATGGACTACTGCCATTTTTGCTTCATTGTTTGCCCACGTATGTTGCAGTAGTATTCTTCATTTGATTCTATTGTTTTAGTCTTCATCTGCTACTGGCATGTGTTTTCTTCTTCCTTCCTTGTTGTTTAGTTCCTTCATGTTTTGAGTTGCTGCATGGAATATACATGTTACTTAGTTTCTTCTTATTGTGTTACCTTCCATCATCCTGCCATTAATTATTTAAATTCACGTTAAAACTTGCATGGTATGCATAGATTTTCTACTCCTATGTTATGAGCAACTTTGATTTTGCTTGTTTATGTTTTCATTTTTCTTGTCTTCTTCTTGTTTTTTAATTTTCTTCTTCATGCTCCATGAAGACAAGTGAAAAATAATCTTTAAAAAATGACCTAAATATTGTGCTTTCGACTCACTTTAACTTCTTTGCTTTCCTGCCTAATATCATATATGAGTCAAAGTGAGTATCTTAAGTAATTTTATAGCAATAATCACTAAGTGTTATGGAAGATTTATAATCAATTAAGTGCATATCACCTTATTAGTGATTAAGGAAGTCATTTTTATAATTAAGTAGTGGCAACTTTGTTTAAAAAGTATGGAGT
The DNA here is from genome assembly GCA_025504915.1 of Erythroxylum reticulatum. NCBI lineage: Eukaryota > Viridiplantae > Streptophyta > Magnoliopsida > Malpighiales > Erythroxylaceae > Erythroxylum > Erythroxylum reticulatum. The sequence goes on along the minus strand of JANSVA010038701.1, from coordinate 5,824 downwards.
GCATCCTCGAATAGCTACCACATACCATCCATAAACAAATGGACAAGTAAAAGTATTAAATAGAGAAGTGAAATCTATTTTTAAACAGATGGTAAATCTGGGAAGAAAGGATTGGAGTTTACACTTAGATGATGCTCTTTGGGCAAGTTGTACAACCTATTAAACACTAATAGGACTCCTTATCGATTAGTTTTTGGTAAAGCTTGTCATTTACCTGTAAAGAATGAACATAAAGTTTATTGGATGGTGCAACATTGCAACGTGGATTTGACAAAAGCTAAGGAGGTAAGGAAATTGCAATTGCTATAGATAAGGGAACTAAGGTTGGATACTTATGAGAACTATAAATAGAAAATGATCTAGAGAAAGAATTTTAAGGTGGGACAGAAACTATTATTATACAATTCTCAACTAAAGCTTGTGCTAGAAAATTTACGTTTTGGATGACTTGGTCCTTTTATTATCACTAACATATTTCCTTATGGTGTAGTGGAAATAAAATGTTTAGATACCAGGAAGATTTTTAAGGTGAATGCAAATATATTGAAACCATTTTATAAGATGATAGTTTCAAGTATGGTGGATATTGATTTGGCCCTTCCCTAGTATATAGAAGTTTAAAAAGAAAAAGGTCCATTAAGAAATGATGATAAATAATTGTGCTTTTTGGAAGGTAATCCAAAACATGATAATGTTATTAGTTCTATTTTAGTTATATATAGTTTTCATTCTTTATTCTTTAAGTAGTTAGTTTATTGGTTTAAGGGAGAACTAAGTCTTAAATTTTCAAAAGATCGGATCATTCCTTATATAATCCAGCTATCAGGACAAATGAACCGAAATTATAGATTACTACAATTCATAAGGCATGATCATGTCTTACATAACTTAGGTTAGGGTAGTAGCCATCTTAAATTCCTTAATACTAAAACTCAAAATGTGAGATCACACCTTATTTAATTTAGTTTTTTGGAATATTTATATTCATAAGATGAGAACATGGCTTATAGATGTCGTTGAATTGTACTATTTTAAGAAAATTAAGTTATTTTTAATAAAATAAAAATAGAATAAAGACGATGATTTAAATCAATAAAAATAAAATTTTAATTAATAATAATTAAAAAATAAAAGAAGCCTAACTTAATTCTTTTATTGTTCAGGTTTTGTGTCCTAGCTACAAGCAACTAGCATGCAACATTCACACACAAAGCACCACTAGCTCCAGCTATATAGTAGCTCCAAGTAATAGGTAGACCCACAACTCATTTACTAAGAAGCAATAATTCCAGTGCACCACTCCACACATCTAACCCCACATGTCTCCCACCATTAAAGCGGACTACAAGCACCAACCTAACCAAAGCACACCAATCATCCTCCATCTATATGCAACCATACAAGCAATTGATGTCTCGTGTCCCTTTGCATTAAGCAACCTAGCTCTTTATAGTATTGTAATGATGTCCCATTTATTTTCTAGTTTTTTTACTTATTTTACAACATAATTATAGTCTTAGATATTAATATATTATTTTATTTATTTTAGGATTATTTTTCTTGTGTATAATTGTCATAATTTTGGAACTTTCAAAAGATACTAATAGGACAGTAGTGAAATGGAAATCTAAGGTGAATCCAACTGAGCAAAATCGATCCAACAATACACTTAGTATAAGTACTCATACGAAGCATATTTAGGAAGCTATAAACATAACTATCTTGCCACTGGCTAATTTGGACCTTTATAGACATCTCACTTTTAGCTATAGAGAAGAAAACAGAGGTGTGTCATTCTTAAAACATAACATATTAATCCAGGTAAGTATATGCATTATCCTTCCTTAAAAGAATTGCATATCAAAAAAATTGATGATTTGGTTACTAATATAAGCTACAGACATTTTGTGCTAATTTATTTTTCGATATTTATTGAATCAATTAGGGACTTTTATATTACCTTCAAGGTTGATAAACTAGATAATTTCACTTTACATAGTCCTAATATGGTACAGTACAAATTAATGGGTGTTGAATTTAAACATAGAATCACAGTTTAATTTGGGATTAAGGTAAATAATTGAAGAATATGGTAGTTCGACTCAATACAAATAATATTTTGTGGACTATGGTGATTTTGATTCTTATATAGTATGGAATCAATATCTTTTGACCAATTGGTTTGTCATCTAAGTAAATCTAAGGTTAGTGATCTTAATGAGCTTGAAAGGATTTATATACAACGTTTCTTGGCTTTTAATTATTCAAGAAGAAAGGCAAGGACTTATATTTGCACTAAAGTTGAGTTGTTTTTAATTTGGTGTATGGTACATAAAGTACACATCAATTTAGGTTCTTAGTTGGCTACTCGGTTTAACAATATTATCTCTTCTAATAAGAACATGTGTTTTGGTTCCCTTATCACTCACCTAATTATTAATCTTAATTTGTTTAATATAACTGAAATTGATATATATATAACCTGTGAGATGAAACCATTAGATAGGACATGTTTAAGCAAGATGAGCTTGCTTGAGGATCATGATGTTCCACAAACTCTATATCTTCCAGATTTACCAATTTGACATGAGCATCATTTTTAGCTAGAGAGGTTAGAATGTAAAATTTCTAAACTAGAGAGTAATTTGGATACTCTGCTCTAATTTATAGAGGTGATACCTCTATATCTACCAACACTCTATCACATTTCATTTCAAAAGCTTACAACTCACAGTAGTCTTCTATGTTGAGCTTTGTTTAATGTTGCTTATTTTTAGGAAATACAAGCATCTGTTACATATAATGGGGACAATGTATAATTTAAGAGTGGGGCAAAGTGAGAGCATAATCCATGATGAAATATATAATTTTTTCTTAGACTTTGAATAATATGATTCATATATTGATTATTCCTCATGATAGCATCAAAATGTTCTGATGTTTGTTCATAAATAAACTCTAAGTTAGGGTACAATTTTTGTTTAACTTATAATGCGTGAGAGAGACAAGTATGATTTGTGTTTTTCATTAAATTACTTTTAAGTATCTCACTGGTTTTTTTGAATAAAAATGTTTAAGACTTGATGTATTTTGACACCTATATGAGCTTTGAGCCTAGGTTTATTCATCACATTTGTTCTTATACATTTCTTTTTATTGTCTATCATCAAACATTGCTTGCTTATGCTATAACTTACTCTTGAATATAAGTTGAGACTACATTTTTTATAAATTTGTGCATAGAAATGGTAGGGGCACTTAGGTATAACCCTTTTTAATGTAGACAAGCCTATCTTAATTCTTACCCCTAGAGAACCAATTTAATCCTTTACCTTTTTTTTTTACACTAACATTGTTAAAAGCACTTTAGCCCTTTTTTTGTTAATTTCTTTGATAATTTTGAACCCCTAAATTAAAGAGATTGTATAAAGCTTATTTGTATAATATTTTTTAGTAGTTTCATGAAAAATAAATCAATTGATTCAAGTTGCACTATTTTGATAATTCAATGGGGAAGAAGTATAAAAAATAAAAAAGAAATCTCCTCTTTGATATTTTTTATTCAAAAATTGAGAAACAAAGAGATGGAAAAATTGATGAGGTGATTGAAAGGATCCTATTTGAATAAAATGAGTTATAGACTAATTTAGGTTCAAACTTATGTGGATAAGTTTATATAATTTCCTTTAATTTATTAAACCTAAAAAAATTCATACCTTACCTAAGCCACATTACAACCCTTATCAAATCCATTTGATTTATACATTACGTTCATTTTTATTGATGGTGGAGTATGATTTATGAGGAAGCTTATAAAAATAATGAGCCATGCTTTGAATTGAGAGCTTAATGAACCATAAATACTTTGACTGTATAGAGTAAAATCTACGAGCGAGTTTTCAGTATTTTTTCATTTTATTTTGATAGAATTGATGAGATCTTATATTTTCATTCTGAAAATGTGTCCTATAAATGTTTGTTCTCTTAATTACTATTTTTTGTTAAACTTTTAATGTATATTAGCTTGTTTGGATATTTTTGGATACCATGAAAGAAGAAGAGAAGTTGTTATATAGCATGTTGGCCCTAAAAGCAGAAAGTCATATTTCTTCTAGAAAATCTTCTAATTATTACAAAGCAATTAGAAAGAGACTTTTAACCATAAGAATTCAATTCAGATGTAAGATACCTATCCAAAGTTTTTGTAACTCTATTATATATCATGAAATCATTAAGGATTTGACCTTTTCGATCTCTATCTGTAACTCAAGGTAACCGATTTTTTAGGAAATATATATACCCATATTTTTCCACAATGGCACGCATTGCATGTCATTGCTCGACGTCTTGCGTTTATTTTTCTACAAATAATCCAAACAGGTTCAAGTGCCTGTAGAGCATATTTATTGAAACAAATATGATTACCTCAATAAGATATTCCTTTCAGTCTTCCTCTATGTTGTTTACATAATCAAGTTATTTTAGGGTTATAATTGATGGATATATTAAACTGATGAATGCTTAAGGACAAATGATTGATTTCTTTTGTGCTTATAAAAATTATAAGTTTCAACCGCATTTTCACAATTTAGTGGTAGATATCACTAACATGTACTGGTCGATTTCATGAGGATTGTAAGCATTAATATTAACCATTTTTCTATTATCTAACTGTTAAATGAGGTTGTGAATTTAATTGAAAATTAAAATAAACAAAGTAAACTAAAACATTAATGAACTAGGATGAAGAAAATACTATGATTAGATAATATCAAATAATTAGTACCTAGATAATGAATCCCCCAAAGATATCTTAACCATTAATCCTTCAACATGCAATTAAATTACTGATTATTAGACCATTAAAATTCCAATATTTTTTGAATAACTTTCTCAAGCCTATTAACAATTACTCCTTGATTGAGTAACTGAAATCTCTTTCTAGTTAAAATGCCTAAGATTGTATTACTCGATTAGTGAATTTCAATATTAGGTTTGAATTTAATCCAAAGGACTTATGTCGACCTATCCTTAAGTATGTGTGCAAGTCCTTCCAACTATTTTAGATCAGGATTTCTCAAACTCAATCATATGAAATTAAACATTGGAATAATATTTTAGATATGTTAGTTCAATAATGTAAATGCATAATTGAATCGTAATAAACCAATCAATAAAATTGCAATGAATAAAAGACTATATCATATTATCATGCGAACTTAGGGTTCATCACACCTAGGCACGATATATATATCCCTTTTTATCTTTAATGAAATCTTCTTGCAATTTGGATTGAAGGTTGCACTCTATCATATCTTTGCAATATTTGTGTGTTACTCACCCTTTGTTCATAACTACTTGGTGTCTAATACAACTCTAAAGCAACTCCCCTATATAGTCCTTAATAATATCCTTTTATAGTAAAAACTAGGGTTTTTAGGACATACATAATTGTGTAAGTGACTTTGTATCTCAAAAATACATCAATTCACAACTTTACACAATTGGAGGAGCTTACACGGTCAGCATACATGACACGGCCCGCCTTTTTGGATAGTGTTGGCACTAGGGAATGGGTAGGCTTAATGCCACCAAATCCCGTAGTAAGCCTAGCTTTTCTATATTCGACTAAAAATCCGACATGATCTATTCATTTGTTTGATTAACCTTATACCTGCTTAATAGGTTGTAAGAAGTAAGGATCCCAAACAACAATTCTCACATACATTATCTACTTATAATCAACTAATCTATGATCATCTCATATCATCAACCGACATCATTCTCAATAACATAGCATATCCATACATGTTTTATGTACATA
>JANSVA010038638.1:0-13748 GCA_025504915.1 Erythroxylum reticulatum | reverse complement strand
TATGATTGAATAAGAGCATGCAAATGTGAGTGATGCATTCCATTGCATAACCGCATAAAACATAAAGGAGTTGTGACCAGAGTAGCCACCGATTAGAGCTTAAAGCTCAACAAGTGAAAAAGAGCCTCAAGCTTAAAAGTGATTCAGAGCCTCAGGCTCAACGATTAATGAGCCCTATATGGGACGGTTATCAATGAGCCCTATATGGGACAGTTAGGCACTCGGTCACAACAAAGTAACAATGAAAAGTGGGTCTCATGTGCACTGCATATGTATAATATGAGTGATTAAATTGAACCGGATATGGAATATTGTGAATTATGTGTATGTGAATGGGTGAGCCATCGATGATGGTCACTCATTAAGTTCGTAAAACTCACCCAAAATTTGGAAATATTTTTCAGGATCAGAAGAATACCCCGTTAGACCAAAGGGAGTATACCTACAACATTCAAGCGAAGGACAGAGGTCGGGATCAGTTCACGTCTGCATTGCATTTCTCTATTTTGTATTGAGTTGTACATTCTGTAACTTTTTGTATAAATTGGTTTTCCGAAAAGACTCAAACGTTTTGTTTTTGTGAAAGGCCCAAATGGCTATTGAAAATATTTATGAATGAATGTGGGCCTAATTTGAATATCAATTTTCGCATATTGTGTTTGTCGTTGTTTCATAAATATATATATATATATATATATACTGATTTCTGAACGATTGAGTGGTTTAGCACACCACCCTCGTGGGGCACGGACTCAGATATCACCCATCGATATCGGGTTTGAATCTCGTGGGAGTGGGGTGTTACAGTGAATATATAAATACTCTGTTTATATTGATGTCTTCATTGTATATATATATATATATATATACATAAGTTTTGGAATGTTTTTAGAGATGATTAAAAATGAATTTAGAGTTAAAAGATAGGTGTATGGTGATGTATGGAGAAGAGAAAAAATGATTAAAATGATAGTTAGAGAAAGAAAATGAAGTGAATGCAAAAGAAAAATGCAAATGTAGAAAAATGAAAGTGAAGAAATGCAGAAAATGTGAAGAATATGTGTGAGTATGATTTTCTATTTTTGATGATTACAAAAAATGATAAATTTTGATTTGGTTGTGATAAGTTGATCTGAAATGAAATAAGAATGAAGAGGAAATGAGGAAATAAGCTAAAAGTGATAGAGTAAGCAAAAGACACGAATTAAGATGAAAATGATGTTGAAATGCGCTGGACATGTACAAATGCAGTGTTTCCATTGAACATGCATCCGTATTTTTGCCATATCTTGGTCTATATACATATAAATGGGATGATTTTAAGTTTATATTAAAAAAATAAATATGGATATATTTTTTATGAAGAAATAGAAATTGAATTCTGTCTCTAAGAGTTTCAAAATTTAGCTCGAAGTTAAGTTTGTGGAATCTGTCGTGGTTTGGAATAGTATGTAGTTTTTTTATCATCAAGTGCATAATATTGAACCAAATTGCATAAAATTAGTTTCATTATAAAATTAACACATAAAGGAACAATATTTTATAAGAGTGTTTTGCCTAAATCTTTCATTTTTCGTATCAAATATTCCATGAAAGATTGACCTGGAGATCTATTTTGAGAAGAAGAGACTCTGCAAAGCATGATTTTGGAGAAGAAAAGAGGGGTTCCATGATCGTGACTTTTTGGAGAAGTATGGAAAAGGAAAATTGTGCACAAGCATGATCGTGACTTTTCTAAGTGAACTTGAATCTCACGATCATGCTTATGCACGATTGTGACATTGAATGCTTACTGAAGTGGACTGATGTGAACATCCTTCACTCTTTTGGTCATAACTTCTTCTCGCGACCTAGAAATGACATGATACTTAAATCATTGGACTCATAACACATTGATCTTAATCACCACCAAAAATTATTACCATCTGAAATCATTCTAGAGAGACTGATTGATGAATTTGGGACAAAATTGATGAGGAGTTCTGGAAAATGATAACTGGAGTATTTTCACTGAATATGCTTTGGTATTTTAAGCATAACTTGTTATGTAGTCTTCTAAGTGAGATTATTTTTAATTTGGATTAAACTAGGGAGATAGGTTTACAATTTTTATAAAGAATAGTTCAAATTTTTTTGAATATAACTTTTGGAGTACTGAAGCAAATTGAATGATTATGGTGTCGTTAGAAACTTAAGACAATGGGAAATAATTTTATAGAAGAAAGTGTTAACAAATTTCTTCATTCACCTAATCAGAATGATGATGGAAAATTAACCCGAAGGTTTGGATTTTTGGAGGTGATATAGGACTTAAATAAGAGTTTGGATAATTGTTTGGTCTTGTAATGCTAGAATAACATTAATGAGTGAATTGTTGGTATTAAAGTACCAAAGACATGTGTATAATGGAGATGAAGTGGTTCATATGATTAAAGTTGTGATTCAATAAGAGAAGTAAAGTGTATTTAGTAAAAGTGAATAAGAAATGGGTTATTATGAAAGCAAATGATGTTAAAAATGAGAATCTGATCAAATATGAAATTTGATAATATACCCGAGATTGTCATGACCATGCATTGTACATATTCCGTATACACACATGTGCATCAATGAATACTTATAATTGTGCAAAGTTATTAATGTGTGTGTGCAACGTGTGTATTGCATAATTTTGTTGTGCAAGATAAACGTCCGCATTTAGACATTTCCAGATAATGAAAGCTAATGCTAATCTAGAGCGTACTGTGAGTCGACCTAGATGGTCTCATTTCATTATTTGTTCTGAATTTCATTTTCTGCACTGAATAACTACGATTATGATTATTATGCATTATGAATATAATTGATATGAATGTGATTTGCTTATGTTGATTCCAGGCAATGAAGGTCTGAGACTTGATGCATAAATGTGATATTGAAGTGCTACTTGTATGTGAATAAGAAGAAATAAGTGATTATCAACATTTATGTTAAATGCCAGACTAAGGTCCAATGATGAATGTGAAAGTGACTTATTGAAAACATATGAATGTGATGCATTTCATTACATGAATGTAAGAAACATAAAGGTAGTTATGACCGAAGTGGCCACCGAAAAAGAGGTTGAAGCTCAGATTGTTAAAAAGAGCTTCAAGCTCAGATTGTTAAAAAGAGCTTCAAGCTCAGAAAGTGTATAAGAGCCAAAGGCTCACTATGTAAAATGAGCCCGATATCTCCAATAGATACGGGACAACTATCAATGAGCCTGTTATCCACAATGGATATGGGACAGTTATAGGCACTCAGTCATAACAAAGTAATAAATGAAAGTGAATCTCACATATATTGCATATAAAATTGATATATATGTTTCAAATGAACAAAATGAACTATGTGACTACTCTGAATGTGAATTGTGAAATAAGTGATCAAAATGGTATATGATGCTAATGGATTATGAATGAAATGATCTGAATTAAGTGATTGCATTATCTGTATGTGTTTTATGATTGAGTGAGCCATCGAGGATGGTCACTCACTGAGTTCGCAAAACTCACCCAAAATTTGAAATATTTTTCAAGCTCAAAAAAATTACCCTGTTAGGCAAACGAGAGTATATCCATTTCATTCAAGTAAGAGTTAGAGCTCGGGATCAGTTTGCGTCTGCAATTGTATTTTCTTATTTTTGTATCAAATTGAGTCTTCCGTAATTATTGTAAGATGTATATTTGAATCTTCTATTTTGTAATAACTTTCCAAAGTGGAAAGGTTTGTAAATGAGAATGATCTCGAGTGTAATAATAATAAATGTGGTTTTGATGTTATAAAAGAAAAGAATGGGCCCCAAAATTGATTATTGACTTCCGCGTACACATATGAAAATTGTTTTTTTAAATTGTATTGAGTTTTCGAGAGTTTGACTATTCTAGTATGCCACCCTTTCGGGTTATGTACTTCTCACTCAGAATGTCAGGTACGTGTCTTGCGAGAGTGGGGTGCTACATAAAGTTTATAGATACGATTAGGTTCATTATGTTTTAAAAGTTAGGAGGTTAATCAACATAAAGTTCTTGAATGAAGCCATTAAAAAAAAGCACTTTTAACATCTTTTTGGAAAAAAAATTGAAATTCATGTTTGATTTAAGTTCAAGCAAGATCCTAATGGCCTCTTTCTTAGCCATTGGACCCAAAGCTTCCTCGAAGTCTGTGCTCTCTTCTTGATTGTACCCTTTTACTACTAATCTAGCTTTCTTTCTAACAATAATACCTAATTTATCTAATTTATTTTTAAAAATCTATTTAGAACCTATGATTTGGTGATCACAAGCTTACATACCATACTCCTCTCAAATTGGTCCAATTCCTCATTCATAGGAAAATCTAACTTTCATCATTAAGGGTCTCTTCTATTGTCTTAGACTCAATTTGAGAAATGAAAGCAGGATGAGATATATGTTTAAGATAAGATTCAGTAATTACCCCTTGTTAAACATCAGCTAAAATATGACTAGGAAGACGATTTTCTTAAGTTTCCAATCTCTTAGGAGTTCCTTGTCCTTCTTATTTCCCTCACTTTGGTTCAACAATAAGTTTATGAACAATTTGTTTTGTGAACACTTTTGTCTCCTTCAAGAGCTAATTACTCTAGTTCTTTGGATATACATATATCATCACCTTCAACATCTTTATTGTCACTCCTAATAGAGGCAATAGAAAGTCCCTTTTTGTTTTGTTCCCTTTTGAAAAATTTAACAATCACTTTAAAAAATTGATCTTTGTTTACTAAGAATAATACACAAATGAATCTACTAAAATCATCAACTATGAAAAAAACTTAAATTTTCTACCTAAGCTGGCAACACTAATTGTTTCGAATGAATCCATATGAAGTAATTGTAAGATTCTAGTGCTAGCTATTGATTTTTTACTTTTGAAAGAGCTTTTAGTTTGTTTCCTATTTAGTAAAGCTTTATAGATCTTGTCTTTCATAAATTTAACCTTTGGGAGTCCATTACAAGTTACTTGGAGTTTAGGTTAGAGATGACATCTATGCTTACACGTCTAAGTTTTTATGCCAAATCTATGCATCTTCAATAATAAACATTACAAACTTTATATCGTGATTAAAGAAATCATTAAGATCAATCATATATATGTTTCCTTATCTTTTCTTAAAAGTACAATGATGTTGTCAACTATTCAAGATATAACGTATGATCTCCTTCAAAGCATATTTTGTAAACTTTTTCATGTAATTAACTCACACGTAATAAGTTACGCTTCAATCAATCCACTAAGAGTAAATTGTCAATAATTTCTTTTAATTATGAGTAAAGAATTTTATTAACACTAGCTAAGCTAAGACAACATTACAACTTCAAGGGCATTACATGATCTAAAAACATTTGTTAATTACAATAAGCTAGGACACTAAAACTTAGAGATGCTATGTGTTTTTCGTGCGTAGAGTGATATTGTGTGTAAATTTCTAGCAATAATTATGTGATATTTCTTACTAGCTTTGCCAATGCCAATTATCTTGCACTTGGGATTATCTCTTGTTAATTTGTATATATTGTATATATAACTTATTTTGTATTAGTTAGGTTTAACACTAGGGTTTATTTTGTCCCATATAGTTAATGTATATATATTATATTATAAGCCTAGTAAAATAAGTGGAATAATATTTTTTTCTAAGGTTTTCTCTCTTTTTATAACTTTTACATAGTATCAGAGCCAGGTTGAAAAAACCTTAAAATCCCCCTCTCTCATCAACGACTGAAAGATTTTTTCTCTCTTCTCCTCTAGCATCGTCTTAGATCAGTCCCACTGTTCTCCAATAGTTGCTGGAAAATCTAACCACACCACTGTGTTTAGGATCCTTTTGTCGACCTAACCCTGGAGTGTCGTCGTCAAAATCGCCGCCAGGTGCCGCCAATTGTCGCAGGAGTCCACTGCACTATCTTACCTTTGGAAGTTAGATCTGTCCAAACTAATGATCGGTTGAATTCATCGACCACACCATTGGAATCAGGAGGTCGTGGCTAGCCTATCCCTGAAATTTAGTGGCCTTTTTACTGTCGCACGAGCTATCCATCGCTATACGCGCCACCTTGCTTATTCCAGTCATTTTTTGCACCTATTTTGCATCATTTTCTACACTTTTCACTTACATTAGATCCTTCTTAGAGCTGCCTTTAATCCAAACATATCGGGTGCTAATTCATCAAACAAGTCGGGTCATTTTTCGAGCATGTTCTCTCCATCTCCTACAATTTCCATGGATAAGTTCATAGGAAGCTCTAATTTTGTCTCTTGGTCAAAGTATACCAATTATACAAATTTCTATGACTTTTGGAATCAGGCGAAAACTCTTTATACTAACAACATCCAACGCCTATATTTTGATGTGTCTGAATTGATTAATTTGTGGCAGCAAGGTATGGCACTTCCAGAGTTTCTTGGTGGGATGGTGTCTATCAAAGCTAAGTATAATTCTCTTTTACCTGTGGGTCAGACTGTGTCAGAGGATCTAGCTCAAAGGGATAAGTTCTTTATGGTTTATGCCCTTGCCATTCTGGGCGCTAAATTTGCTCTGATTCGTGATTGGATTCTTGCCCGTCCTTTTGTGCCCACTATGAATGATGTTTCTGCTTAATTGCTTTGTGTTCCTCGATTCCTATAGTATCGAGCTATTATATTGGTAAGAATTCAGTCTTAGCTTCTTAAGCTCAGGATAGTGGTCGAGGTAAACAAAAGGATGATCATGGGGATAATCGGAGTAATCACCCCAAATGTAATTTATCACGAATCGGTACCACATTAGGCACATGACAACTTTCGTATACCCGTGTTAAAGATACTCATGGTATCCTTAATCCGACTATACAAGGCTAACTGAATATCTTTTTTTTTAAGAAAACATTTGGGCAGCATAACAGCTACATTTTAAAAATCCCAAAACTCAATCAAACACTTGCAATCAGTTTTAAACACACTTCTATATTCACATTAAAATTCTACCACAAATTCTGGACTTTTAAGTTCGCTCAAAGCAATCTCAACAACAGTACCAAAGGTTCATAAATAAGGTCTTTACAAACTACGAGATAGTTAAGAGTTAATTTATAAAATCATAAAGCATATCAACATAACCAACCTAATAAAAATAGTTCATGAGCCACTATACAACAAAAGTACAAAACAAAGACTACCTACATGCAGTAATGCCCGATAATGCCAAAAGACCGCATGATACACTCAGAGCTTCAAGTTTACCAAATTAACCTTCATGGTTGGAAAGCTCAATGAGCATAAAAAACATATATTGCAAATAGTACTTGATGCACACCAAGACAGTATAGGTAACCTATGAAGTGAACATACATGACATAGAAATTCATAGCCCTAGCCTATGACTCAACGTATACTAGTTAGGAGCCACATAGGCATAGCCTATTAATCACTCATCCGATGAACATAGGTTCAAGTTCTAGTACACAAAAGCAAAAAAGCATCACATGTATAAATCAAATCCTTTCAGGAAAACAAATCTCATAATAGGCCAAAACAATCATATGTGTTGCCACTAGTTGGCCAAACTAATATGCATACCCACCGATTCCTGATGTTGGCTAGACTTTCATCCGTGATGAGTCCGAACTATAGTCAACAATAGTGTCATGACCCTAAGTGATGACCTCGTCAGTTTCCAGACCCTAGGTATGGAATAACCAACAAGTCCCATAGAAAGGTGTCGATATGGGAACTTAACTTTTATGTACCAGCGTCAAGGATACAGGGGTCACTTAATCTATTATGCTTAGCACACGATTGGCCAATCGTTACCTCACCAATCAAAAAAATCATATACAAATATTAAGTACAAAAATCAAGTAAGGTACTATGCCTTCATTTATCAGTCCAACTGATAAAATAGAACCTTTCCATAGCTCTAAGCCAAAAGAGAACACATACATGCAACATACATGACTCAGTTATGCATATGTAAGTTCCAAAACATTATTTCATGTAATAAAAGTCATCTTTTGTAATCCAAGTGCAAAGGTGTTCAAAAATGTAATTTCAAAAAATAAAAGATTGTCCTTTGCAACTTCAAGTGCAGGTTTGTTAAAAACAATATCATTTCTTAAAACATGTAATAAAAACATCAGTTGCACTCTAAGTGTAAAGAGTTATTTAAAACAATGTCGCTTATTAAATACATAAGTATACTAGCATCCATTTGATATTCAATTTTACTATGCATTACCTAGGTTCAAAATTCACATACAAGTCATCATTCATGTCTTAGGATGTCCTAGTCCCATTTGAGAGATATGGTTTCCCTAACTCACCTCAAAAGAAGGTGTACACTCCCTTGACTTCATCAATCCTAGGTACAAGCTCCTTGATTCATAGCTCCCAAGCCTTTATACATAAAAATATAAAATGCATTTACTACTCAAACATGTATCTCATATTTATACACCATCACATAAGTGTATAAAACACAATATCACTATCTTTAAGTTATAGGATTCGACCATTAAGCTTCTCACATGGTTACTTCTCTTATTATTCACATAAGCTTTCTTTTGCATTTTCTAAGGCATTTGATGCCTTTAATATGATAGTTACTCATTTCAAAACATAATTAAGCACATTTTTATCCAAGTACATTAGGCCATTACTTATCAATCTAAGCAAAAGTTCAAGTTTACTCTAAGTAAACATGAAAGCCGCTTTCTATTGTATATCATTATGAATCCTTCAATCCTAAGCCAAGTTCACTTAGGAATTTTGTCAAACACCAAATGTGCATGATTTTCAAGTCATATTTTCAAGATTTTATCATAGTAATCCATTCTCTTATCTTGTTATATAACAAGCACTTTCAAACAACAACACATTTCATCACTCTATTCAATCCAATTCCCTTTATTTAATCCATATTCATCATAATTATACAACTCATTACATTAATCCATTCCTTCTCCCATCATTTCGACCAAGCCTTATCTAATATACATCTCCTTCATTTTTCAGCATCAATTCACATTATACGAATATAATTAACACCATAGAATTCATTTAGATCATCAATTTCAAAAGATATTCAAAAATTCACAAAATTTCACCAAAAAGAGAACATTTTGGTTTTGGCTTAAGAGAATTTCTCCATGACTCATTTCATTCATCTAAACCATATTTCATGCATATTCAAGCATGGAGAATATCATATCTTAACGCCAAACTCAAAATCGTAATGTAGAGAGAGATGAGACAAAATTTACCGAAACCTTCCTTTGATATCTTAAAATCCTTTGAGAATTTCTTAAATCTAATGATAGATTTGAGTTCTTTGATCCAAAATTAACTTAGAACACCCTAATTTGGGTTGTAGAATCAAAAAAAGGGTAGAATTTTAGTGATAGTTGAAAATGGGCTCTTCTCCCTCTCTTCTCCTTTCTTTTAATTAAAACAAAATGTTTCAAGTCTTTAATGGTGGGGTGCACAGCCATACATGAAGAAAGGTCTAGAATATTGACTCTTCTTTGAGCAAAATATGGTAAAATTACCTTTTTTCCCTTAGCTTGTGTGAAATTACTGTTATACCCCCAAACTTTTCCTAAAGTTACAATTAAACCCAAAATTAGGGAATGACATAAACTTTTGTTTTTATTTTGTCCCCAGACTTTTGAAAATAATAATTAATCCCCTTAACTTTATAAAATTACATATTGATCCTCCAAGAATTGAAAATTACAATTAAGTCCTTTAACTTTTAATAATTGATAAATAAGCCCTTATGTACATCAATTTTTCTAATTAAGCTTTCTAAGTGTCCAATAAGTCTATAAATCATGTCTAATCACCTATAAGGTATTAAAACACATTTAACTCTGCCACTACGGTCATATCCATCCAACAAACTCGGTTTTACACACTTAGAAGCTTATATGTCAGAAATCTCCAAGATTTTGCATACCAAGGAACTCTAAGTTCATGTAAGGGCATATAACATTATAAATCACTGACGTATATACCCAAAAGGATTTAAATACATTGTTAAACTCGTATACAACCATCTATATATCAATATACAGTAGTATCTCCAAGTAAAAAACAATATAAAAGGGTTTAGAGAGTCCAGCGTTACATAATTATTGTCATAACTGGGGAAATATGAAGGAGAAATGTTATAAGCTACATGGCTGTCCTCCTTGGGACAATGATGCTAATTTTGAAGATTCTCAGTTTGATGCCTAGTCACTGGCTTAACCCTACTGGTGTTGATTATTAAGATTACCTCAAGCTCAAGTAGTCCTCTTCCTCTACTGCCTCTTCAGTCACTGTTGCCCACACTGGTAATTCAGTTATGTGTCTTTCTCAGTCATCTTCCTTGGGTCCTTCATTCAGGTGCTTCAGACCATATTTCGAGCAACCCCCGTATGTTTTCATAATTTGCTACTGCCAGTTCTTTACCTTTTGTTACTTTAGCTAATGGATCTAAAACATTTACTAAAGTAATAGATCGTGTTCATCCTCTTTCCTCGTTTCCTTTAGAGTCTATCCTTTATATTCCTCACTGTCCATTTAATTTGGTTTCTATTAGCAAACTTACATATGCCTTGGATTGTTCTATTATCTTTGACCATGGTTTTGTACTTATTCACATGACTGGTGCAGGGCATGAGTCAAAAGGCCTTTATCACATCAGTCCTTCAGTTGCTTACACTATTGTCGAGTCTCCAACTCTCCTTCTGTTGGATCCTATTTTCGGAACCCAAACATTCGGAGACAAAACAAAGCCCGTCGGCCTATAATGGTGGCGTGCCCCACAATAGTCAAACACCAACATCATAATTTTTGAGAAATCACAAGCAAAACTCAATCGTATTTCATTAATGAATCCAAACAGAGTTTATACAAGCTTATACAAAATACAAAAATACAAAAGTTACATATGATACAATTGAATGCTTATTCTTGATATGATTTTAAAATATAAAAATTCCTGAACTAACTTCATTGCAAAAGTCTCTATCTATCTGGGAGTCCCGATGTCTTGCAAGGATCTTTAATCTTCTCTTTCTACACTTGAGGAGGGAATCATGGGGTGAGCTATACAGCTCAATAGCTAATATATTTATAGCCATTGGCAACGAGCCACACAATCAAACATGCATATACTTCATATATTCCTATACGTCTATATCTCATTAGGCTATCAATTTCAATCATTCACTATTCAAATTCACAACTCGTAGTTCAACATATCATCACATAGAACATGTTAAGTGTAATTAGTCATTAAAACATAAAACTCAATCTTGCATCATAACTTGACAAATCAAAATGCAAATGCACAATAAATGGCTCGAGGGTTCCATGAAACAAAACAGAGAAACCAAAGTTTACTCCGTGAACAAAACGAAACAACTTTTCAAATTTCGTTTGCCATAAACAAGCAGTTGGGAGAAGGCTTTATGTCGATGTGCATGTGACTACAAAACGATTCCTCTCTCGCCCAAACGGAAGCACATAATCATGCTCAAATCATTTTATCAAATGCTTTCATACTTTTCATGCTCTTTCCTTTCTTTTCATTTATACAAAATGCCACGACAAGGCATAACATGATCAAAATCACAATTCAATTATATCAAAATTTCAAACATCTTTTAATGCATAACATAAAACACATCATAGTACATTTTTAAATCTTCACGACAATTCAAATTCATGCAATCTAAGCATAAAAACAGAAGTAGGGCATTTTCCCATCACACAACAACTATAAACACATTACCCACCTCATTTGCTTGCAAAAATCTAAGTCAAGGTTGCCTTTTCCCTTGCTCTTAGGTAAGATTCTCTTGGTTCCTTAAAACACCAAGTCATATTTAATAGGAATCTAATAGAAATCCCATAATGCAAAATCACTAAAATTTATTATAGAATGCTTAAACCCAAGCATTTTCTAATTTTGATGAACTAAAATACTTTCAAAAATCTGAAAGATCCAAAATGATCTTACCTTCATTCTTCACCAAATAAAGGGATCTTTAGCTCAAAGGGAAGCCCTTCTCTTACTATACCTTTTTCTCTTTTTCAACCACTTCATAATCTCTCTCAAAAGCTAAGAAATGAAGAGACCTTAGCTCAACTCTCTTCTTCTCTCTTAACCACCGAAATATCTCTTCTTTCTTTTTCTGATTTCTCTTTTATGCATCTAACTTCTTATAGAATTCCAGAAAACACTTCTTCTTCCAATTATATCCTTAATGAGTGAGAAATGTCCCATTTGCCCTTCCATTTTTGCCTTATGTCTTTTTATGCTTAAGTGTCTTGCCAACAATATCCTTAAACATTTGACATAACTCTTTCTTCTAGAAAAAATGTTTTCCATTGTCTTAAGTTTCTAAGGACACCAAAATCAATCCATTTGGTTTAGAAGTCCAAAAGTATTGCCCGAAACATTTTCAGACTCTTCTTATATTGAAGCAGTACACTATAATTAGATTCCTCTCATTCATAGTCTTCCAATCGATACCCTTACTTCGATTCAATCCATCTTTATCAAATCAATACTAACTGCTATAAAATTCTATGGAGGTACAGAATGTGTTAAGAAACTATTAGCTCAAGAATCATTTTATTTGAAGGTCGGACAACAAAGTTATGACCGAAAGAATCAAACAAGGTTTTATCCTCAAACATATTGAACTTATCTCCGGAAAAATAGCATAACTCTCTCTACAGATGTTGAATGAAAGTGTTCTTTGGATTATCTGAAATAAGGCTTCAAGATCTACAACTTTGATGAAGACGTTAAAGACAAATTCAATCGTCTGAAGGATCAAAAATGGACCAGACGAAAAGATTAGATAAAACCAATCAAAAACCAGACGAATTCAAAAAGCAGAATGAAGCGAAGCAAATGAAGCAAAGCAGACGAAGCAAAGCAAACAAAATAAAGCAGATGAAGCAAAGATCAGAAGAAACAAAAGATAGACGAAGCAAGAAGGATAGATGAAACCCGAGTCAATTTAAGAAGAAGCAAAGTCAACTTAAGACGATGCAACTCTTAAGGTGAAGTGGGGTCAACCTAAGACGAAGCAAAGTCAACTTAAGACGATGCAACTCTTAAGACGAATGACGTCATCACAGATGATATGACGTCATCACAGATGATATGACGTCATCACAGATGATACGTCTTTACAGACGACGCATCTCTTAAAACGAATGACATCATTATAAAAGATATGATGTCATCACAGACGATATATCTTTACAGACAATGCATCTCTTAAGATGAATGAAGTCATCATAGATGATATGACGTCATCACAGACGATACGTCGTTACAGACGATACATCTTTATACTCTTAAGTATTTCCCTTTCTAAGGACTATAACTTTCAATCCAAAGGTCCAAAAATTTCATATTATATACCGTTGGAAAGCTAAAAGAGAGACTTACAACTTTCCAATCAACTACCAATTTTTGTTTCCAAATCTTTCTTTAACACAACTTATACCAAGATCATCTTTTCTACTTCATTTACTCCTCATCCTCAACTCAATATCATCCATAAATAAATTATAGTCCATGATTAATCATAAACACCAATAATAGAACGTACACATATATATGTATTCTTCATCACTTACTACACCAATTCAACTTCACTTTCACCCTAATTCTTCCCATTTCATAGTCTCTCATCTACCAAAAACACCAAAGCAAAACATGA
>JANSVA010038602.1:0-13749 GCA_025504915.1 Erythroxylum reticulatum | reverse complement strand
TATAAAATATGTTGAGTGTGTAACAATTTGATTTATCCACTAAAGGTACTTACAAACTATGCCTCAATGGGACGTCACATTTGCTACCAATGAGTGGACTTATCCTTAAGGACACCCAAACCATGCAAGATCTAGGATTCATGCCCTTCGGTGGGGAGTAACACCTTACCACATGCAAATGGCCCATCATATGGAGACCATTGACTCTTACATGAGTATCCTCTCCCACTCAATCTTTTTGGTCTTTAATTTTTAATGAATACCATATTGTCTAGATGCATTTTAATATCCATCCAATATTGTTTCATTATACATCTCATACATAATGAATGAATGGCAAAGCCTAGGGTTGATAATTCTCTGAATGGCATACAATCACATAATATCACATATCATTTGCATTCATTTATCCATTCAACTCATAAACTAAAAAACCACATTTGATTGTCCGTCCTAGAAATTTAAATAAAATTACAAGGCTTTTAAGCCCGAAAATTTCTTCTTAGACTTGGATCTTCCACTTCGAACTCTTTGCTCACATGACATGAACTGTTTAGTAAAAAGTGTGTATTGGCTTTTCTTTTCCCACAAAATTTTGATTTTCATAAAACTGAATTTTTGTCCAAAAGAGCACTTGTTTTTCACAAAATTGAAACTTATGCATATGAACTAAAAAATTCCAACAATTATAAAAACTGAAACATTGTTAAAAAAATGTTCATACAAACGAAAATTTGTTAAAATAAAATTCCAGCACTTTTGTTTTCTAATTACTAAAAATTAACCAATACATCATAAGCAAAACCGAAGCCTTTACCTTTTCATTTCTTCATCCATGGATTCTTCATCTTCATCATTACATGATTTTGTGCATTACATAATAAAAGAAAACATACAACTGAAACCAAGGAAGAAGCATGATGATGATAGGCCACCCTCCTTGTTACAGATCAATTGAAGAAAACTTTTAACGTAACTTTAGAATCTATGGACAACTAAAAGAGAAAAACATACACCATATATATTTCTATCACATAAAAATATGCAGCATACAAAAATTTTCCAACCCATGCATCAACCGAAATGATGCATAAGAAAATTGGCTCTGATACCAATTGTTGGATCAAAAAATTAAGCATGCACAATTTGGTCAAAATGGAAGATTTCAAAAAAAATTTAGAAATCAAATTTTAGTCGAAGCAAGATAACCAAATCAACAAGATAAGCCATACATGATACGGTATAAGGAAAATAATTTACATAAAAATAAGATGGGAATTATACCGACTCCTTCGCTACAGCTTTAACCCCTCGCTGTGCTATCCTATCCTCAGTAACATATCCTCTCCTAGGTAATGTATCCTTTTCTTGCTATTGTATCCTTGACCAACTTGATCTACCACTTGTTTTTTTTTTTGGGAAAATTGGTTAATAAGATCCTTTGGTGGGAAAGGAGAAGAAAACTTGAAGAGATTTTACCTTAGAAGAAAGAAGCCAAAGATGAGACATCTTATTAGATCGGGAAAAGAAAGCATGCCATAT
The DNA here is from genome assembly GCA_025504915.1 of Erythroxylum reticulatum. Lineage (NCBI taxonomy): Eukaryota > Viridiplantae > Streptophyta > Magnoliopsida > Malpighiales > Erythroxylaceae > Erythroxylum > Erythroxylum reticulatum. Next base: position 12,207 of record JANSVA010038602.1, on the reverse strand, counting down.
TTGGAGAACCGGTAGATTTCAAAACTTTTTAGAAATCTTATTTACAACGTAAGGAATATATCCAAATCATCATGCCAAACTATACATGATATGGTATAAGGATAATAATAAACGTAACAAGATAGTGATATTATCGACTCTTTTGCTACAACTTTAATTCCTCGCTGCGCTATCCTCTCCTTCTTCTTGTATCCAAAGCCTTTGTTTTTGAATCCTTTTCTTTGTCAATCTATCCTCTCCTTGTTGTTGTATCCTCAACTAATTTGATTTACCCTTTATTCTTCCAGGATAACTTGGTTAACAAAATCCTTTGGTGCGAAAGGAGAAGAAATGTTTGTAATAAACATTATTTATGCATATAAATATTATTTAAAATATATTAAACAATATGCAAAGCACAATATGTTAGTTATTATATAATTTTAAACCATACGAAATATAAATAAAAATGCATCTAACCAAACTTTTGTATGGATTATAACATAAGTGACTAATATCAAAAATAAATATTAAAACATATAAAAAATTCAAATAATATTATATAAATAAACGTGAATATGTGTTTGTGGGTACTGTGGAAATTATGTGCAAAACATAAGGATAAAAGGGACTAAAAAATAGGCTCATTAATTGATATCAAAAATTTACCTGAAAAGGTGCTTTTTTGAAAAGCTCCAAATTTGAGCTTCTCAAAAAGCTGTATTTTAGCTTCCAAAAAAGCTATTTCTATGAAAAATTTACTTTTGGATTTTACTGTCAAATACTCATTTTTCTTAAAAACAGCTTTTGCGGTGAAAAATTGCTTATTCACCCTCCAAAAGCTAAACCAAAGAGGTGCTAAATATGACCTACCAATTTCTGTTTTGGAAAATGGAAGAAGCAAGATGGTCTATCCAATGCACATCTTTTTTCTTTAATCCAATGAATACTAATAGGTTATATGCTAACATTAAAAGTTATCCATTAAACCATTTAATAGTAAGTTCATAACTCCATTTAATGATGATAAACTATAACAAAGATCATCTTTATTTAGCAATTTAATGTCAAATGTGCAGCTGCACAATTAATCCATTAAAACCTAAATTGCTACTCCTTTCTTTAAAAAATTTGTTTTAATATAATTAATCTAATTAATTACATTAAACCAAAGTCTAGCCCATTTCTAAATGAACATTTGGGCTTATAATTAACTATTAATTAGTGCAAGCACAACATTCAATTATGGGCTTCTAAAACCTCCATTTATATTTCGTACTTATCTTGATAACCTTCCTTGATGCCAAGTGAGGAATCTTATTGGACTTTGATAATTTAAGCTCCAATAAGCCTAGAATTAATTCTAGCTTATCAACTAAATGTCATTCCAGTAAAGACAATTAGTTAAACTATTGAATTATTAAATATTATGAGAAAACATATTTTATGTCCAATTGCAAACCCTATTTAGAACCTTATTATAGCCATCCTCTCAATAAAAAATAAAATTATTGTTTTGCCCTTATGTTAGCTTCTCCTTCTAGATCTCCCGTTTTACTTTATATGGTGATTAATACACAAAATCTCATCTTGGTGTTAAGACTTCATGGGTAGCTAGTCCATCAAACCATTAGCACCAGTTTAATCACCAAATCTCCTTTAAACATCTAGAAGTGATGATATCACTATAAACTCTTTATTTGAGTGAATGCTTCCTGATACATGTTTCAATTAATAATTCCAACATGCAGACACTGGATTAATTCTCTGTAAAAATTCATTCCGATCATATCAAGAATTATAATGAAGCACCCACGAGTTGACCATTCATCAAGATTGTGGTTCGTAATAAGCGAATTCTTAAGTTGTATGTTTTAAGATTAAAGTAACGACCCACTTTATTCTTGAAAACATACTTGATTCCATATTCATTTAATAGTGTCATTATTGATAGTCGACTATTATCATGATATGAAACTCATCATTCCTTTGACATAAACTCCTTCACTTACATAGAGATAAATCGCAACACTACAGTCTAAACCATAATCAAGCGAACAACTTGATTATTCAACTGTGAATCCATTATTTTATATTCTAATAATATACATGTTTCCCATACATCTCCATGTATATGTATATTACTTACAAAAGAATCTTGTCACCTTTTGACTAGATATATAATGCTTATTAAAACTAAACTATTTTATTTTATTAATAATAAATATTTTCATTACAAAATTGTAACTGAAGAAGATTAAGTTAAATGTAAATACACTTGCTTTTTAGGGCATTATATTTACATAACTCCAATAATCTCCCTGATGGACCCCATTTCTGGAGTCCAACTCAAAGTTCATAAAACGTGAGCTTATTCCGATGAAATTCTCCTTAGGTTAATTCTAATAACAAAAAAATTTACCATGTCTGCAGTGGAGGACTTCACCACGGCAACAGAATGTTCGCTACGGTGAACCGTTGGGAGAAAATTCCTCGCTGCGGCAACTAAAGTTTTGCCTTGACGAACTCTTAACTTTACTACGGAAAATATGGTCAATTTACTACCCTGAAGTCCTTCCATCTTTCCTAACCTTAATTTCAACTCAATCTTATCCATACACAAATTCATATGTCCACTCAAATTCATCCATACATAATTCATAATTCATTAACATCAAAAAGTAATAGTTCTTACAAAGACGTAATGACATTTGAAACCACAATATATCAATGTCTCAAAAATCCCAAAATACATAAGATACTTGAACTAATAATCCTTGAAATGTGACTAAAACCTCATGATTACAAAATCTAGCTTGAAATAGAAAACATGAAGGGCTCAAAGTGATGTTTTGACTCTTGATCACTCGATCTCATTTTCTTTACCTAAAGATGGGATGGAAGGGGGTGAGCTTAAAAGCTCGTACGTTACAACTTTATAGCAAAGAATAAGCCAAAATCATTGAAATGTGTCATTTGTCATAGAAAATTTTTAAAGCGCATAGTTCTCAAATTTTCAAACAAATTCACAATCTTAACTCAAACTTATAATTTGAATATCATCACACAACACTCAATTATGCACCATTCACGACTATACAAAGATGCAATGCACAAACAAATAGCTCGAGAGTTCTGTGGAACAAAACGGATAAGCTAAAGTTCATATTGTGAACAAAAAGAGTTAGATTTCTCAAGATCTTGTGGCCACAAGCGGGCAGCCGGGAGAAGGCTGTATGCCAGTGTGCACATGACTAATGAAACATTCCTCTCTTGCCCAAACACAAGCAAATTTATGCTCAAATCATTTCATCATACTTTCATGCTTCTTCTGCTTTTCCAAATATACAGAATGCCATGACATTTTTCAAGGCATAACACAAAATGTTTCGATGCATTTCCATCTTTGTTTTGAAATTCATCAACAAAATTCATATACCGAAACATATATCAATTTTGAAAATCATTCAAAAGCAATAAAAGCAACAATTATAAAGTAATTGAAATCATTTTATTTTCTTGATTTGGAAGAAAACATTAATGGCTCATTACTCAATTATAGACATGAAACCCACCTTAATTTCCTTGCTTAAGTTGCTCAAAGATGCCTCTCCTTTTACTCCTCTTGCCTCCCTTAAGTCCCTTTATCAATGAAAAACATTCCCATTCAATAGGAATACAATTTGAGGGCCCATATATATCATATTCACTAAGGTAAAATCTAATCACTCAAACTCTTCTAAAAGTCCCAAACTTTGGGTCAAATTTTCGTAATCATTATTATCAAGTAAATGACAAAATTTGATAATACTTTCTTCCAGAAAATTGTCCCTCATTGTCCTAAGTTTCTAATGACACCAAAATCATTCAATTCGATTCAGTTCTTTAAAAGTTATGCCTCAATCATTTGTGGTTTATTCCAATACTAACATAGCATTCTATGTTCAAATTCCTTTCAAAAATTGTGAACCATAAAGACTGAATTTAAACTTCATTCCTTCATAAAACTTATAGAAGTATGTCTTTATTTTACTCTAAATTAAAAATCACTTCATTTGGGTAATGAAAAAAAACGTTATGCTAAAAATACCGAAGTATGTTTTGTGTTGGAAAGTTTGCCACGGCGAACTTTTCTAGAAAGAGAAAAGCTTACCTAAATCGAACAAGTTCACCATGGCAAACCAATAAATGTTGGTCATGGAAAACTTCACTTCTCAAGTTGACTGTGGCAAACTATAACAAAAAATCGTTTCTTCTCTCAAATTTTACAGATTTTACTTCCCATCTCTCATAAATAACCCATCTTAAACATAAACCATCCCTTCAACTTCATTTCCAACTCCATTTTAACCCAAAATCATTTACAAATACATCAAAATCTATCTTTGATCATTAACCCTAAAAGATTAAAACATTTCATCAACAACTTCCTACACACATTCAACTTCATTTCACTTCTAACTATCATTAAACATGCTTCATTCATCAAATCAAAAAGAAGATGATTATACTTACATGTTTATCCAAAGCTTCTTCAATCACCATGAACCCTAGCTTAGAAATCCCTAAAAATCAAAATGATTCTTTAGTTCTTCATTTCATCCATCACAAACCCATTGCTCTAATCCCTTTTTTTTCCATCCAAATAAAAACGAAAGACGATAGAACTTACCTAGAATAAGTTGCTTTCTCTTCTTCTTCTTCTTCCTCTCCTCTCTTCCCCATCATTTTTGTTTCTTATCTTATTAAGTGTAAGAATACTCTTTCTTCTTCCCATCTATAATCTTTATAGATGTGAAATGTCCACTTTATCTTCCTTTAAGCCTTATAACCTTATATGCTTAAGTGAATTACAAAGAATGCCCTTTTATGCATTCTTACAACTTTAATTCCACTAAACCATATAATAAAATCCTACTAATATTGACATAAAAATTAATTCCAAAATTAACCCATCAAAACCTCATAATTCAAGTAAATCATGCTTATTCATCAAGAAAAATTTGAGGGTCAACATTTCTCCCCCTCTTAAAAGAATTTCGTCCTCGAAATTCTTATCTGACTGATCAAGAAGCTAGGATGTTCCTCTGTTTCCCTTTTAGCTTCATCACTCGGATAATTTCTTCTAATTAATCATAGTTGATACACTTACCAAGTCTTTCTATCCCTTATTTGGTCTTTCACTTTCTTAACTAGTTTCTCATTAGGTTTCAGATTCTTTGCAAATTTCATTTCCTATGCTGACATTTCCTCTATGTCAGCTTATATCCATATTTCTTAACATACTTGCAATAACACATCTTTGTTGGTAACACTGACTCATAAGTCAATAGTCCTGTTCTTAGTAACTTCATATGGACTAATACAATTTAAGCTTAGTTGATTCTTTATCCTAACCTGAGCTCAACTTGTACTCATTGTAAGCATGCCTTGGGAAGGTGATACTCTCGTAAACATTTTATCTTTTTCTTCATGTTTCACATCTCTTGGTATCAGTACATTTAACTCTTATGTATATCTCACTATATTCCATATCTTTGGCATGGATCTACCAAATTCATTCATCTTTCTCGAATCACTTGATTTCTAATACGGATCGATTTCACTTATCAATAACGTCTTCAATTAATTTTGGCCTTCAACCATTTTAGGCCTTAATCATCACAATATAAAAGCGAACAACTCTGTCTGTCATCTAACTCCTCATACAATATTCCAATGAAATCACTATAATAATGATAGTGATGCTTAAAATCAATCAAAACTGTACATTGATCTCATATTCCTATGAACTCCCAAAAATAAGCCTTCAGTATATCCCTGATAGTTAAAACTGTCGGCAATTTTTAAACATTCAGTCACTTAATTCTGACGTATTCCTACTAGGATGAATATCATAAGTTACCATTTATACTTTTCTAACAATCTCTTTGCTCTATCATCTTTATCAATTACACATACTTCTTATTTTAATCACAAGTTATCAATCTTCCTATTCGAACTCAAAATTCGTATTCATGTTCGATTTCTTAGTAAGATTCACAATTTCTGAATCTTCAATTTAGGCTTTGTTCATGTGAAACTGATTTTAAATTGTCAGTGACAAATGTAAAATCCCACTCCCACAAGACCCGAACTCAACATGGATGGGTGATATCCGAGTTCGTGCCCCACGAGGGTGGCATGCTAGAGTACTCAATGACTTGAATTTTAGTACAATATATTTTTCCACAATCAACTGCACAAAAGTTAGTAACAATTTGGGCCCACTTTCTTTCGTAAACATTTTCAATCATAGCAATACAAACATCATAATTTCAATAGCCATTTAAGCCCTGCTAATTGACCCTCAAAACTCTTTTGAGACAACATCTTTGTAAACAGATCAACAACGTTTTACTCCATGGGAATCTTTACCACATCCGCCTCTCTACGTTGTATTATCTCCCTTATGAGATGATACTTTCACTCAATATGTTTGATAGCTTTGTAGTTCCAAGGTTCTTTAGAATTAGCCACTACCCCACTATTATCACAATAATGTGTAATGGCTTTTTCTACCTCTGAAACTACTTCCAAATCATTTAGGAACTTCTAGAGCGAGACTTCTTCCTTTGTTGCTTCGAAAGCAGCAATATACTCAGCGTCCATAGTCAAATCAGCAAAACAAGATTGGTTGACACTCCTCTTGACTATGGCTCCACCTCTTAAAGTAAATATAGAACCAAAAGTTAATTTCCTTGAATCAACATCTGATTGGAAATTTGAATCTGCATATCTTGTCGAAATAAAATTACTTCCAGAGTAAACAAGCATTAAGTTCTTCGTCCCATGAAGAAATTTAAGTATATACTTAACTGCAATCCAATGCTCCATTCCTTAACCCTAGACAACATTCCCACATCATTCCCAATGAGCAGAATATCATCAATATACAGGATTAAAAACGTAACCTTACCTTCTTGTATTCTTTTATAAACACAAGGCTCATCTAGGTTTTGTATGAACCCATAGGTTTTGATAGATTTATTAAACCTAATGTTCCAAGACCTAGATGCTTGCTTAAGTTCATAGATGGACCTTTGTAGCTTGCATACCTTATGCTCATTACCTGGCTCGATGAAATCTTCTAGTTGGGCCATATAAATGGTCTCCTCAAGATCCTCATTAAGAAATGCAGTCTTGACATCCATTTTTCATGTTTCATAATTAAAATAGGCTGCTATGGCCAAAAGAATCCTGATGGACCTAAGCATGGAAACTGGAGAAAAAGTCTCCTCATATTCTATACCCTCCTTTTAGGTATAGCCTTTAGCTACTAATCTAGCTTTAAAGGTCTCTCCCTTTCCATCCGAGCCTCTTTTCCCTTTGTAGATCCATTTACACCCTATGGCTTTTATACCTAGTGGTAGATCTACATGGACCTAGACTTCTTTAGTGTATATGGAATCTATTTTTGATTCCATATCCTTGAGCCATTTTTCTGTATCAACATCGTTAATATCCTGAGTATACATAATGGGATTTGTTTCTTCTTGGTCTAAGATGGAAATTAAGCCTTCTCCTAGACCTAGAAATCTATCTGACTTTTTCATAACCTTCCCACTATGTCTAAGCACAACTTGATGTTCAAGTTGCACTTCAGATTGAACTCTTGAATCGATTTCGACATCTTGTTCTGTTATATCCATATCAACTCTTGGTTTGGATGAAATAGCTAACTCCTTCAGTATTACTTCAATTCTTCCTTTATGATTTCTCACAATCTCTTCCTTTAAGAAGGTTACATTTGTCAACACAAATACCTTCCCGTCTTGAGGATTGTAAAAATAGTACCCTCGAGTTCCTATAGGATATTTTACAAACAAACATACTTATGACCATGGTTTCATCTTTGTGGATTCAGGTTTTAGAACATAGGCTAGACAACCCCAAGTCCTTAAGTGACTTAATGAAGGTAGTCGGCCAATCCACAACTCCCTAGGTGTTTTAGGCACCGATTTGGATAGAGCAAAGTTAAGAAGATATGTTGCTATTTGTATGGCATATCCCCAAAACGATTCTAGAAGGCTAGTGTATGACATCATTGATCTTATCATTTCTAATAGAGTCTTATTTCTCCTCTCAGCTACACCATTCTGTTAAGGTGTTCGAAGAGTTAACAAATTGGAAACAATTTCATTATCAATTAAATATTGCTGGAGCTCTCCCGGTAAGTACTCACCACCTTGATCCGATCGAAGTGGTTTTAATGGCTTGCCTAGTTGCTTCTCAGCCTTAGAGTTGAATTCTTTGAACTTTTTAAAGGATTCACTACTTTTATGCATCAAATACACATAACCATGTCTTGAGTAATCATCTATAAGGTTATGAAATATTCATAACCTCCTCTAGCTTGTACATTCATGGGCCCACATAAATTAGTATATACCTAGTCCAACGTGGATTTAGATATGTTTCCTTTAAAAGGAAATGAGGCTTTGGTCATTTTTCCTTTAATACAAGATTCACAGGTGGGTAATGGATCACTATCCAAGCCCATAAGGATACCATCCTTTACTAACCTATCAAGTCTTTTTTTATTGATATGAACCATTCTTAAGTGCCATAGATACTTTGAATCAATGCTAGAGACATTGGATTCTCTTAGTTTTATCAATTCTATGGTGTTTAGTGAGCCTAACATAGGTTCTATAAAGAACAATCCCTGTTTAATTATCGCATCACAAATAAAATCCTTATTCTCATATATTATAACAACTTTTTCCAAAATATAAGGAATGACCAGATTTTATTAGATAAAAAACAGAAATCATATTCTTTACACTCATTGGTATGTAATAAACATCCTCTAAATATAACCTATGACCACTAGGAAAGTCCAAGATAACTACTCCCACTGGTTACGTTGAAATATAGGAACCATCTGCTATCATGACATGAAAATGGCCTTTAAGTAGTATTCTTCTTTGCTAGAACCCCTGCAACGAAATGCAAACATGGTTAGTGGCTCTTGAATCCAAGAAACAAATAAATCTGCCACATTTCTAGTTCCTAACAAACTTAGGAAAGCCATGTTTTGTTTTCTTTTAAGGGACTCAAGGTAGATTGAACAGTTTTTTTTAGTGGCCCATCTCATCACAGTGGAAACACTCCTTTGATGTTCTCTTTGGCCTACTTTTTTATGGGTTCGACCTTGACCCCTATTTAGGCCTTCTTTTTCATTGGACCCTTCTTCTTCTCCTTGCCCTTACCTTTGGGCTTAGAAGAAGATGCTACGTTAGCTTCTAGCCCTTGGACCTTGATATTCAATATCTCCTCCATGCTCTAGAGGGTATTCATCAACTCGCTCAAGATATAATCCTTGTTGTTGAGCTCATAGTCCAACTTAAACTACTAAAAAGAAGAGTTTAAGCTATTGACAATCATAATCATCTGTGTGCCCACATCCATATCCAACCTAAGCATCTCAACCTCAGTGACCGCAGAGATTACCTTCATCATGTAATCTCGCATCAGTTCACCAAGTTTCTGTCTAAGATTATGAAAGGTTTGAATAGCTTTCACTCTTGTAGACCTAGTCCTCACACTAAACATCTCATGTAGGTGATGGACCATTGAACTAGCATTTTTCATAAAAGTAATTTGTTTTTGCAATATACCGCTGACAGAAGCTAGAATATAACACTTAGTAGTCTCGTCAGCATAAAATACGTTCATATTGAAGAACAATGTCAAGGTTACGTCTCCATTCCTTGAAATTATTTCCATTTTCTAATTTGTTATTTGTCCAGAGCAGGGTGAGTGGATTCATTTTATGGTTGATAATGTCTAAAAATATAAATTATTAAAACATGAGCATACTAGTCAATAATATTGTAACTTTGTATAAAATCATGATACATGTATGCATGATGATAGATTTAACAAAACTTAAAAGATTAAAACATTATACGACGGTTATTTTTCTTATTTAAAACAGACTAATTGACGATGGGCCATCTTATCTATTAAAAGAAAAACTGAGACTCTCCTACTCAAAAAATACCAAGCATCTCATGCCCAACATTTTGAGAAGGGTCATAATTTGATCCATAGTTTTACCAACAGAACTACGGTGGGCAGTTTATTGATAAAAAATATTGAGTGTTTAACCATTTGATTTGTTCACCAAAGATACTTACAAACCATGCCTCGGTTAGAGGTCATATTTGCTACCAATAAGTGGACTTATCCTTATAGAGACCCAAACTATGTAAGATTTAGGATTCATACCCTCCGATGGGGAGTAACACTTCACCACATGCAAATGGGCCATCATTTGGAGACCATGGACTCTCACATGAGCATCTTCTCCCACTCAATCTTTTTAGGTTTTAAGTTTTAAATACCATCTTGTCTAGATGGAATTTACTGTCCATCTTATATTGTTTCATTATATATCTCATATATAATGAATACATGGCAAGGCCTAGGGTGGGCAATTTTGTAAATGACATGTAATCACTTAACATCACATATTATTTGCATTAATTTTTCCATTCATCACATGAACTAATTAAGCCACTTTTGATTGTCCATCCTAAAATCATAAAAATAATTGTAGGCCTTTTAGGCCTAAAATATTCTTCTTGGACTTGGATCTTTCGCTTTGAACTCTTCGCTCACATGATCTGGCCCATTCGGTAAATAAAATGTAATGGCTTTTATAAAAATCGAATTTTGTCTCTTTGAAAATAAAAATTCTAGCACTAGATTTTCATAAAACCAAATCTTTTTCATGACCAGAAATTCCATCATTTGTTTTCATTAAAACTGAAACTCATTCCTATAAAACAAAAAACCAACACTTAGCATTTTATCAAAATTGAAACTTGATTTCTTGAAACAAAAATCCAACATTTGTTTTTACATTATAAACCAAAACTAGATTCATTAAAATCAAATTCTAGTATCTTTGCTTTCATAAAATCAAAACAATTACGACACATAAAAGGATACACCGAAACCTTTACATCTCCGTTTCTTCAATCCTTGGTTGCTTCATCATCATCATTACATTAATTTGTACATTGCAAAATCAAAGAAAATAGAAAAATGAAGCTAAGGAGGAAACATGGTGATGATAGACCACTCTCCTTGTTACAACCAAATGAAGAAATCTTACATGGTAAATTTAACTTCTATGAACAACCAAAAAAGCAATATATACACCATATATATTTCTATTACATAAAAATATATAGCTACAACCAAATGAAGAAATCTTACATGGTAAATTTAACTTCTATGGACAACCAAAAAAGCAACATATACACCATATATATTTATATCACATAAAAATATGTAGCATACAAAAAATGATTGCTAACCCATGCATAAACAATATCGGAACTGAAATCATGCATTAGAAACTAGCTTTGACACCAATTGTTGGATCGGGAAAAGAAAGCACACCATATTTGGAAAACTAGTAGATTTGAAAACTTTTTAGAAATTTTATTTGTAGCAAAAGCAATATATCTAAATCATCATGCCAATCTATACATGATATGGTATAAGGATAATAATAAACATAAATAAGATAGTGATATTACTGACTCCTTTGCTACAACTTTAATTCCTCGCTGCGCTATCCTCTCCTTCTTCTTGTATCCAAAGCCTTTGCTTTTGAATCCTTTTCTTTGTCAATCTATCCTCTCTTTGTTGTTATATCCTCAACCAATTTGATTTACCTCTTTTTTCTTCTAGGATAACTTTGTTAACAAAATCCTTTGGTGGGAAAGGAGAAAAAATGTTTAGAGGAGATTTTTCTTAGAAGAAATGAACCAAAAATGAGACTTTTCTCTTGCAAATTTCATCTCACTTATGCAAGAAAGGAGAGAGAGAGTCAAACCATGCAAGAACACTTTCTTACACACTCAATTTTGGTTACGCATGGAATGGAAAAAGAGAGAACCATTCAATGCATCGTTTCTTACTTTAATCAATCATAAAGTAGCCAATAAATCAGACTCTTCTCATTTGTCTTTAAGATGGCTATATAAAAAGACTATTAACCTAAATATGGCCTATCAATTTTAGTTTTGGAAGACGTAAGAAGGAAGGTGGTCCATCCAATGCACATCTTTCTTCTTTAATCCAATGAATTTTAATAGGTTATATGCTAACATTAAAAGATAACCATTAAACCATTTAATGGTAAGTTCATAACTCCATTTAATGATG
>JANSVA010038530.1:0-13753 GCA_025504915.1 Erythroxylum reticulatum | reverse complement strand
GTGAAGGTTTAAGGTAAGAACATTTTAATGCTTGGGATTTTGGAAGGGTTTTGGTTCATGAAGCTTAGAAAATGCATAGGTTTAAGTATTCTAAGATCAATTCATGCATGAGTTTCTTTGGGCTTCCAATTGGAGTTCTTTTTTAATGAGGTTTTGTTAATATTGAAGGGAGGCAAGAGGCGCAAAAGGAGAGACATCCTTAAATAAGCTTTCAAGCAAGGAGATTCAAGGTGGGTTTCACTTTTATAATTAAGTAATAAGCCATTAAAGTTTCTCTCAAGAGATGGAAATAAATGATTCCAATTACTTCAAAAATGTTCATTTAGTACTCTTTGAATGTTTTGTGAATGTGTTGCATATATTGCATATGAATTTTTGTCTTATATATATATAAATGATTTTTGAAAGGATATCAAGTTTAACAAATCTAGTTTCTAAAATGTGCCTTTTTGGGCAATATGATTTATAATTCTTGAAACACATGTTATATGGGTTTGTGGTGGTCCCCTGAGTTCTATCACGTGCATGTTGACCAAGTAAAGGCTTCTACTGTCTGCCCGCTAGTGGCATGGAGCTCCTTCATGGACTGTCCTAAGCTCACAACTACACAAGACCTTTATAGGAATTGTGTAGTACGTTCTGTTTTGGATCCACCTGAACCATTTTGATATGTTCACGTGCTCATGATAATTGACAAAAGTGATGCGTGCATAATTTGCATTAACATGAATTTCTGCATTGGAGATATCCTTATAAATGGTTTTGTTTATTACCAATTATAAATTGTTACCCACATACTTAAGCTCACCCCCTTTTTTCTCCCCCACATCCAGGTTATGAGCAAGATATCGAGTAGACAAAGGTCAAGGCATCACTCCAATTTTCGTATATTTTGTATTTGAAGCCAACCTTGTAAAGTAAGGCTTTAGTTGCATTTGAGTAAACCTTAGTTCAAGTACCTTTTGTATTTTATGGGATTGTAAGATATTAATGTATTTTTGGTTTAAAATGTCCACTAAAGTTTTGTAAAACTCATATTTTGATGTGAATGAAATACATATACATTATGGTTGTTTATGGCATTTCAAGTCTTCAAATGAAAATTTCAAGTTTTCATTAGGGTAGGATTCGTGTTTTGGCTTTGGGGGAAAAGCTACTCTAACAAGGCTAATATAGGTAAATATGCCTTCAGGAAAGTTGTAGGTCTCTCTTTAGCTTTCCAACGGTATATAGTGTAGAATGTTTAGACTTATGGGTCGTAAGTTATGGTCCTTAGAAGGGAGATGCTTAGGAGTATACATTGTTATTGTTTGTAAAGATGTATCGTCTGTAAAGACGTATCGTCTGTGATGATGTCATTCGTCTTAAGAGTTGTATCATCTGTAAAGATGCTTTGTTTTAAGAGATGCATCGCCTGTAAAGATGTATCATCTGTAATGATGTCATATTGTCTGTGATGACGTTATTCGTCTTAAGAGATGCATCGTTTGTAAAGATGTATCATCTGTAATGACATCATATCGTTTGTGATGACATCATTCGTCTTAAGAGATGCATCGTCTGTAAAGACGAATCATCTGTGATGACATCATTCGTCTTAAGAGATGCATCATCTCTAAAAATGTATCATCTATAAAGATGTATCGTCTGTGATGACGTCATATCATCTGTGATAACGTCATTCGTCTTAAGAGTTGTATCGTCCTAGGAAGGCCTCGGAAAAAGCAAAACCGTGAGGGCTTGGAAAGGCTAAGACCCAAAGCGGACAATATCTGTGAGCGAGTGATTTGGGATGTTACAAAAGTAGTCTTTACGATTTGTAAGATTCAACTTCCTATAATCAATACAAACTCACCACCTAGTTTGTACATGAGTAGGAACCAACTCACCATCCTTATTTGTTACCACTATGATTCCAAGTTTCTTTAGAACCATTTACATTGCACTTACCCATTTACTATCTCAAATAGGATAAATTAATCTAGTATTAAGAAGCTTTAGTACTTCGCTTTTCACAAATTTCCTTTTTCACAAATTCCATCAATAACAAAAAAATATAATAATCATCTTAAGGATGTTTCTTAGCATCAAAATAATTAAAACGAATCACTTCCTTATCAAATTCCATTATGAGGGGACTATGAACATCTATCTTAGTTTGGATAGTGTTAAAGAATGGTCACCCTAATAAGATATGTGTATGAACCACATATAAATTTCCAGGAAAGACTAATTCATTCACTTATACCAGGACATCTTTAACCAATCTACCTAGGTAAGCATTAGTGTGATCAGCCTATTGTATGATAACACTATTTTCTTTCAAATGGCCTAAATTTAAAGAAGCATAAATGGAATAAGCATAACATTGATCAATGCTCTTAAATTTAACATGGCTCTCTTAATTTTAGTGTTACCAATCGTACAAGGAATAGTGAACATACCTAAATCCTTATTCTTAGGAGATAATTTCTTTTTAAAGACTACATAAACATTCTTACCCATTATAACCTTCTTCTTATCTCTTAACTTCCTCTTATTAGTACACAATTCCTTATGGAATTTTGCATAACTTAGTAGCTAATTGAATGCATCTAGCAAAGGTTTAATTACTTCCACCTTTCGAAAAGTCTCCAAGATCTCTTTGTCCTTTTTCTCCTTGTTTTACTTTAATAACCTAGTAGGAAAATATAGGGAGTTAGTCTTATCTATAGTTGGATATTCAGAATTACCTTTGAACTAGATGAGGTATCTCCTTCTTCTTCTAGCTCCTTCTCAACTTGTTTTTTCCATCCTATGTGGGACCTTCAAGCTTCCTACGACTTCTTAAACGTCAATATGATGACATTCTTTAGACTTACCTTAAGATGAGATGTAAATTTTCCTCCACTTGAGATTTTAAATGGTTAATAGTAACTCATATTTTACTCACCTAGTTCTCCAAATTCTAAATGTTAGACTTTTCCACTTGAATTTGAGATTTTATCTCCTGCTAAAATTGTTTCACATCCTACTGGAATTGAAAAGTATTAGTAGCAAAAGATGTAACCATATCCTCTAATGATATACCTGAGTTAGAGGAGGAGGCTTGTGGTTTATGTTGAAATTGTTGTGCACGCTACTGCTTATCTAGAATGTAGTTATACTATCTATTCCCTCCATAACTGAGTTTTGGGTGATCTCTCTAACCTAGATTATAGGTTTGAGAATATGGATTGTATTGTTGAGAAAATTTTTCTCTTATAGCATTAATATACTCCATGTTTACCTCTTGCAACGTTGGGCACCATTTGTTAGATGGTTTACATTGGCACATATCTTACAAGCTTTCTCCTATGCTTACCCTATATCAATATTTATAAAAAAGATGTTATTTGATCTAAATGTTGCTCAATAGATGAATTTTTACTTTATTTCCTCTACAAACATAGTTACAAATGTCAAATTATTGTGAGTTTAATGCCTATGCTTGATTAAAGTCCTCGCCTTCTCAGGAGTCTTTTCACCTAATGTTCTACCAAATATGTTGCATCTATCAAACTCCTACCCATATGCAATAATCCTTTATAGAAATATTGGAAGTTGCTATGTGATATATAGAGGCAGTTGACATATGTCTTCTTGAAGTGCTCTCTATAGTCATATAGAGATTCTCCATAATGTTGCTTAATTCTAAAAATTTATTTCCATATGCTCACTGTCTTTAATGCTAGAAAATACTTCTCCAAAACTAGCCTTTTCATTTTGGTCAATGTGGTAACACTCCCTATAAGCAAATCAAAAACTCAATCTTTTTTGTATCTTTTAGTAAAAATGGACAAGCTCTTAACATGACTTGCTCTTCTGTCACCCATGGAGTTTGCATACTAAGACAAACCATATCAAGCTCCTTAAGATGCTTATGAACATCCTGACCTGTAAGACCACAAAAATTAGGTAAAAGATGTGTCAAACCAGACTTAAGCTTAAAAGTAATATGCTTAGTGAAATTAAAAAAAGTAATGCATAGAGGTCTTTGGGTCAAGTATGGGGTAGCTAACTCCTTTAAAGTTCTCAGATTGGCTATAGCTTCTTCCAAATCAATTATTTGTTCTTTTTGTTAAGTTGTTCTATTATCCCTAATCAATCTTCGTAATGTCTTTTTAATCTTTGGATGAAATTGTACATGAATTTAATGAGGAGACCTCATCACTATCAAGAATAAACACTAACAAATATAAAAACAAGATCAAGAAACAAATATAAAAACCAATTATAAACAAATATATATACAAAAAACAATTAATATCCAACGTAAAAATTAAACCAACTCCACTCCTCAACAATAATGCCAAAATTCTTGATGTGTTCGAACACACCAAAAAATACGACCTAACTCTACACAACTAATCTTATGCTAGTGGTAAGAAAGGAGTTTATCCACAGAGAGTGCATGACTAGCTTTTATAATGAATAGGGTTTGGGAGTTTGGATGAATTCAATTGATATAATAAAATTAAATTAAACTATAGATGATACTTGAATCAAATAATTAAAAAATTGCAAGGATTAATTAATAGGTTTCAATCCATTTCTTAGTTCAATCTCAACCTTTAAATGAATATGTAAAATCAATTACAACATTGTTCTCATACCTTTCTTTAAAACTATTAACCATACAATAATAACAAGCTAATACTAATCCCAATTTTCCCTTATATTGTATGTAATTAAAGCAAGCTATTTAATTAGGTCTAGTTGTCAAATGACCCCAAATAAGCTCTCAAGATTTAATGGGATAGTCGTAGTATAGATTAGGAAAATGGGTTAATCTAAGCAATAATTACAAAAGTTCAAATCATTTAACTTATGCTTTATTATCCCTAATAATACGCAACCATTAGTTTACAACAAATGAATAAGATTAACAATAAATATGGATTATAATTATAATTTTGGAGATAAAATCCATACATGAATGATGTAATAAGCCCTATCTAAATCGTTCATAAATAGATCCTAAATTTTAAACATAGAATAATATAATCAATTCCAAAAGAGAGTTAAGAACAATGTCTCAAAGATTGATCAATGCCTACATATGTTAACCAATCTCGATATCCCCTTTGAAATGGAAAAAAGAAGATTAGTTACTGATGGCTCTCCAAAAGATGAGGAATATGTGCCCTTGGTGTCTTAATATGTATATTCAATACATACCTTGTTTGGCCTCGTAATTTCCCTTTTACACTGCAAAATTAAGGTTGAGTGATTTTACACGATCAACTACAAATATGTATATGTTACTATGTATATTAATTTTCCATAATTTGTGAAGTTGCATTCTTAAAGTTGGATTACACCATAGTATAGGTCACATACATGGTTAAAATATTATCTTCAAGTTTGTGCATATTTTTAATGACTTACATAGTCCTATACATGACCATATAAGTCTTTTACACGGTTATCTACACTTCTATATGGATTTGTAAGTCACAATGACTCTAATTCTTCCATTCTTTGTCCTATTTTCAACCTACCTCATCTTTTTTTGCTTTATGATGACAAATAAAATTGAACATCTGTAAAATACACCAAAGATGTGAGTTTAGCTTCTTGTGGTTCTTTTTCATTCGATTTGTATATAAACCAAAATGTGAACTAAAATAAGTATCTTAGATGCAACATAAACATTAATCACTAAGCATTAGAGAATAAATAAATGATCAATCAAGTACTTATTATGCTTCCATTTTGTCTAGATAAAGACTCTACTGGATTAGAGCTTTGTATTTACATGTAACTATTGAAACGTAGTTTTCATGAATTTATTTATGCTTTTCTTAAGTTTTCATGTAGTGAAAATTGTTAATGCTAATTATTAATTGTGCCATATAATGCATATAGTAAGTCATTTGAAGTTCATTTTTTGATTTGTTTTAATGAGATTCGAATATAAGTTTTTATTTTTTACAAAAATACATGATAGAGCCTTACTAAGTAAAGAACATAAAAAGAAATGGATGATGTTGCTTAAGAATTACAAAAGCATACGTTGATAGATAAGAATAAAATCTTCTTTGGCTTAAGTTAAACTAAAGACCTAAAAAGTCAAGAACTTTTATAAGATAGGACAAGTAATATCAATTTCTATAATCTTAAGCCATTTTTAATGTAACTTATATGTTTAAAATTGATACCATATTTTGAACTCACTCTTTTTCATTAAATTTTGTATTTTCTCTCAAACTTTATTAATTTAATCTCCAATGAACAAATATTAAAAAATATCTTGATATTTAATTTTATAAATATAAAACCATATAAACCAAACTTAAAATGCTTTACTCCCATTATAACATATCTATTGTATATCATTTAAACTTAGGCCCACACTTAAAGAGTTTAAACCTACTGAGATGACCCTATATCATATATCATAAAATCACACTAGACATGGAAAATATAAACCAGTTTGGTCTGAAATTAACAAGATTAGTCCAAGTTGACTAGATTTTAGGTAGAGTATAGCTTGAGCCTGGTCTAAAGTCTAAACTTCTCATATAACACAAAATGATGTTATTTTCTTAATATAACAAAATAATGTAATTCAGATGAATGAAAACTAAAATGTTTACCCTACATGAGGTTGAGCTTTCATCTCTTGCATGTGTACCATCATTGTTGCTCACTTGTCATATA
The DNA here is from genome assembly GCA_025504915.1 of Erythroxylum reticulatum. Lineage (NCBI taxonomy): Eukaryota > Viridiplantae > Streptophyta > Magnoliopsida > Malpighiales > Erythroxylaceae > Erythroxylum > Erythroxylum reticulatum. The sequence continues at coordinate 7,069 of JANSVA010038530.1, read as the reverse complement.
TATATGTTGCTATAATTCTCTTGTGCCTATTGCTATGCTACTCCCATCTGAGTCATCTCCCACTTGTTTTAATGGTCTTTTTAGTCTCTTTCTCTATCAAAAGAGTAATGCTTCTTTAATGATATTTTCTTCAACAATCCACTGTAAGGATTCTTTCTTCTATTATTTAGGACTCTTAAATTATTTTAGTTGAAGATAGTTTCATTTTTGACTTACTATTTTACATTGTTTAGGTGAGAAGGTAAATAAATAAACCTTGTTCCTTTTTGTTGTTCATAAAGAAAGGTGGAATTTTAAGGTTAATTAACAACATACCATTTAAGGATGATTATGATAACATCTTCATCACTATTTATTGAGTTGAATTAAAAAAAAGATAATTTGGCATCACTTCCATTTTGTTTAAAGAAGGATCCAGTTAGATCACATCTTTGTATTTACATGTTAATTTTGAAATATGACTTTTAGAATTTAATCATGATCTTTTTTAGTTATCATATTAGTGAGCATTGTTATATCAATTATTAACTATTGAAGATAATGCATAAAGTAAGTAGTTTTGTTCTCATAATATTTGAACGTAAGTTTTTTATTTAATGCAAAAATAGGTAGTGGAGTCTTACTGAGTAAAGAACATCACAAAGAAATGGATATGTTGCTCAAGAATTGTAGAAGTATTTTATTTCTAAGCCTATGAAATGCCCTCCTACTTTGAAGGTGAAGTTTTGAGTATTAGCAAAAAAACACCTATATATTTTATCTTCACAATTTCTTTCAAGTTTTGGTTTAGTATTGGTTATCCTTTTCTCTTAAAGTTTTGGTACATTAATTTTTGTTCCTTCATATTTCTACTTCTTCTGGAGATTCTAAACCATTATTAATCGACAAAATTTCATTATTCTTATATTTTCTAGTAGTTTCTTTAAAAAAGTTGAACGATTGTGATATACATATAAGTAATGTTAAACATAAATCTAGATGTCAATTTTCATTCAAAGGCATCATCTGGCATGGCTATGGCTAATCATACCAAAGACATTTTTTTTAAAGTGAAAAAAAGGCTTACCATTATGTGATGTCCAAGGTCTAGCTTTTCAGGCTTAGCCCAACTCAATCAAGCTTTAGATTGGGTGAAACATGATCAAACTCATAATCAAGCTTAAGCTAAATTATTTGACCTTATTAAGCTTCTATCTGCCCAAAGCTTGATTGAGCTCAAGCTAAGCTCAAGGCATAGGTGGCTTAGGCTCAGTCTAACTTATTGCTAACCCTATACCATAATATAAAACCAGTAACAACTCTTTCAGATTCTTCTTCAAGTATATTAAAATAAGTATGAAGGCTTTAATGAGCTTTCTAGGAGGTGACTAATTCTTAGCTTTTGTTTAAAACAATCATTTATTGGCATTGATATATTGGGTTTGAATATATATTAGTAATATTTAAGAACTCAGAAAGACCTTTCAGAAAGAAAGTGATGAAGATGAACCTGGTCATGGTAATATCAGTTAAAACTTTAAGTAGGTAAGTTGGAATAATGCGATGAGAAAAGATATTGTTCTACCATGAAAGCACAATAAGATAAACAATTATGTCAATCAACATGTAAAAAAAAACTATGAAGATCAATATAATGTATTATCAATAAAAGGGAAATCAAAACTACAACTTATACGAGCAATAAATAAATTAAGGTCTCAAGGTGGCATATGGTTTCTAATATACTTATAATGATAGGAATCAAGTAATTCTTCCTACAAAACCAATATTTTCTTTATCGATCTCCAATTTATTAACATTGATATATGATGTATCAACTAGCATTCATAACATCATATAATATATCTTCTATCATAAACACTTAAATAAGAAATCAATAAATTTACCACATGGATGAAATATTTTTCTCGTGTCATATAGAGTGTTATGTATGGCTTATATACATGGGGTGCAATCTTAGGGTGTTTCAGGAAGAACCAAGTAATTTCTTATAAGTCTTTGAATTAAAAAAACTTATAACACAGGTCCTAGGGCATATTATTATCCATAAATCAAAGGTGAAGACATATGCTACAAATATGGGTCTATTGGTGTCATAAAGATGCTTATTTAAAGGAAACAGGTACACAAGACCCTGTATCATGTTTTGGAATTTAAAAGTGAGATTTATAGTCTGGGACATGATCATATGTTAGCACCATTAGCTTTATTTGAAAACACATTTTAGGTTGAAATCAAACTCTAAAAAGATTCCTAGAATTATTAGAACGGTGACTAAGTTAGTTGGGTTGGTTATAAAGGCAAGTTGTATTAAATTATACCAGCTAGAGTTTGTAATTAACTATAATTATGTAAACCTAAAATATATAAAGGAAATTTGTAATCTTTATCAAGTGGAGAGCTTTTTATTAATAAGGAAAAATAGTAGCTTTAAGCTTCTAAAGATACGGACACACCCCATTAGTAAAAACTTGTTAAAAATATTCTTATTCATTCTTACTTATTTATTTTTTATAAAAATTTATTTTTGATGCATATTATTTCTCAAAAAGTGATATCAAAGCATAATTATGGTAATAATGACATTGTTTGAAGGATTTGAAATAAGGAAGTTCAATTGAATTGGAGACTTTGAACCATGGCAACAGAGAGTGAAGTATTTTTTATTCAATAAGGATTGTTAAACAAGATGTAAGAGAATAAGTCAAAAAAATCATGAATGAGTTTCATTAGAAGGAGTTGCAGGTATGAGTAGTTAGAACAATTCAATGATGTCTAGAGATGAGGTCATGTACCACATCATGGATATTGCATCCCTTGTAAAGATATAAAAGAAACTAGAGAATCTAGAACAATTTGTCAATGTCTTAACTAAATAGTCAATGACCTGTTAAGACTCGACATGACTATTGTTGATGAGGATAGAGCAATTATTTTTTCTTTATTGTTTACATCTTTCTTATACATATCTAATGGTCATACTCATATTAGTTAAAGTGATAGTTGGTACAAAGGAGATTATTATTATGCTATCGGCTCATAATCAATAGTCTTAATACTTGTAAAATCTCTGAAGTTGAAGGGTCATATGTAAGGGAAAATTAGGATCATAAAAGAAAATAGGGTACTGATGGATAATCTAGTTGTAGTTTTAGATCTAAATCCAAAGGTAAAAAGACAATCCAATGCTAAAAGTATGAGTAAATTAGACATCTCAGGAAGAACTTTCCAAATAAGGAGTAAAGGGATGAAAAGGAAAAAATGATGATTTGTCAAGATCTTTTATTATAGTGCGGAGTAGGGACTCAAGATTACAATGATAGAGACATGCTTTACGTTTTAAATATTGAATTATAAGACTTATGGACTTTAAATACATAATACTCACATCATATAATACCAAACAAAAATTAGTTTATATATATATATATACACACACACAAACAACTTTGGTACTATCTTGTTAGTGGATGATAAAGTATAATGGTTAGAATGGGATAAGTTAGGATTAAAATGTTCGATGGTATGGTTAGGATATTGAACGATATTCAACATATATCATATTTGAAGTAGAATTTAATCTCTTTGTAATTCTTACATGCAAATGCTTTTGGATATAAAAATATCAAAAACAATATTAAAAGAGGTGTGATGACTATGATAAAAGGGAAATTTTTGGCAAAAAAGGTAGGGATCACAATTGCGGGTAGACTTTTTTAAGTAAAAAATCTAGAGTAACATTTAAGGATGTAGTATATAGGGAGAGACGTATGTTAGAAAAAAAAGCATATCGAAAGGATATGCCATGATCAATAAAAGACAACATTAAGGGGATAGAGTATAACTAAAAAAACCTAGAATATATACTTAAAGGGTTGAAAATTTTGACTCATGAGATAAAATATTAGCATGTTATAGCCATTCATAGAATAAGATAGAATATCAAGCTACTAAGGAGATATGGTTGGGAAGACTTAATCATGTATTCTCTTACTATTAGTGATGGAAATCTAACTATCTTTTAAGGAAGTAAGGAAGTTCAAAAGAAATATAGATGGATGGGTAATATGGTGAAAGATATGAGATTTTATAAGATTGGAAAATCGATTATATTTGATAAGATCTTAATATAAAAGGTTTACACTTTGAAAACTGCAACTAATATATTAACAAAGTCATTTATCACAGAGAAGTTCAAGTATTACTTGCACTCGATAAATGTCTAGGGATGTTAGATATGGTTAAAATCTAATTTATGAAACGTATATTTTCTAAAGTGGAGACTATTGTGTACGACTCATATATGGGTGCAATCTTAGAGTGCTTTAGAAAAAAATACAAGCATTTTTTATTAGAAGTCTTTAGGTGAATATGGAAAAGGATGTTGAAATGGCCTAAGGCATATTGTTATCTGAAAATCAAAGGTGAAGACATGAGCATATTGGTATAATAGAGGTGCTTAAACAAACAACAAGATCTGAAACACATTCATGTCACAACCTGTATTTAAGTTTGTAAAGAAACAAGAGGATTCACAAACAAAGGAAACATCTATGTTAGACGTCGTATGATGTTCAGGAATTAAATAGTGAGATCTGTAGCCTAAGACACATCCACGTCCCTGGTCATGTCAACATAGTCAGTTTTATAATAAAAAACATATTTTTGGTAGACTTTAAATGTTGGGTCTCGTTTTCGAAACCCAACTCTTGCTCAGATAGCACAAATGTTGGGCACCGTTTTTGGAACTCAACTCTGGCAAAATCATAATCATTGAACTTATTCCAATGAAGTTTCCTTAACTATCATCGAATCCTCTTCTTGCTTTGATACCATGCATGGTTATTCCCATTTAACCCTCATTAGTCATCCTCGGTTAATCTTCATTATTTAATACCGTAGTGTCGGGTCATATCTTCCAAATCTTTCTTATACTGAAGCAAACATTCTATGCTCAACTTCTATCCAGATATTGAACATCTTAGAGGCTGGGTTAAAATTCTATTCCTTCATACCATTTGATAGCTCTGTGCATCTATTTTATTTCTATTTTATTTAGATGCGAGGCTCATCTTATTTGGAGGTCGGATAACGAAGTTATGACTGAAAGAATCAAATAGGGTTTTGACCTCAATCATATTGCACCTATCTCGGGACAAAAGGCATAACTTGCACTAGGGATATCAAATCAGGGTCATTCTTAAAGGGTTCAAAACAGGACTTCAAGATCTGTAACTTTTATGAAGGCTTTAAAGATTGATTCTATCATTTGAAGGGTCAAAAATAGACCAGACTATAGCATCATACGACTAATGTACAAAAGGAGAAGTTTAGCTCATATTGGTAGAAAGCAGACGAAGCAAAAAGCGGACGAAACAAAAAGCAGACGAAGCAGAAAGCAAACGAAGCAAAAAGGGCAAACAAAGCAAAAAGAAGACGAAGCAAAAAATAGATGAAACAGAAAGCAGACGAAACAGAAAGCAGACGAAGCAAAAAGGACAAACGAAGCAAAAAGTAGACGAAGTAAAAAACAAACGAAATAGAAAGCAGACGAGACGAAGAGGAAAGCAGACGAAGCAAAAAGGGCAAACAAAGAAAAAAGTAGATGAAGCAAAAAGCAAATGAAACAGAAAGCAGATGTAGCAAAAAGCAGACGAAGCGAAAAGGGCAGACAAAGTAGAGTCAACTTAAGACGATGCAACTTTTAAGATGAAGCGAAGTCAACTTAAGACGAAACAAAGTCAACATAAGAGGATACAACTCTTAAGACAAAGCAGAGTCAACTTAAGATGAAACAAAGTCAACTTAAGATGGTGCAACTCGTAAGACGAAACGGAGTCAACTTAAGACGAAGCAAAGTCAACTTAAGACAATACAACTCTTAAGACGAAGCATTTTTATAGACGATACAACTCTATAGACAATATGACATTGTCACAGATGATGTGACATCATCACAGATGATACATCTTTACATACGATACATCTCTATAGACGATGCATCTTTACAGAGGATACATCCTTATAAACGTAATGACATCATCACAAACGATGTAACATCATCAAAGACAATATATCTTTACAGATGATGCATCTTTACAGACAATGCATCCTCACGGATGAAATGACGTCATCATAGACGATGTGACGTTATCACAGACGACGCGTCTTTACAGTCAATACATCTTTATACTCCTAAGCATTTCCCTTTTTGATGACCATAACTTTCGATCCAGAGGTCCACAAATTTCATACTATATACCGTTGGAAAGCTAAAAGAAAGGCCTACAACTTTCTGGAAGACAATTTGGTCTAGATTAGCCTAAATCAATCCAAATTTTTCTCTTAAGCCATAATACAAATTTTACCCTATGGAAGGCTTGTAATTTTACACTTCGCAAACTTGGAATATCCTGAGGCTAACCATTCAGTTACCAAATTGACTTCATTAAACTCTTAAATCTCAACTTATTTGTCTCATCACATCCAACTATATTTGATCAATCATAATTCCTGTCTTGCCTTCCTATAAATCTCACACACACACACACACACACACATATATATATATATCCACAATTTATGCTCAAAAACTATCTGATTAAGCTAATAATCATCTCAATATCATCCATAAACAATTCATATTTCCTTAACAGAAAAAGAATGAGGTTTTATAAATCTTTAATGGCATTCTAAGCCATTACAACCTCATCTTAAAGTCTCAAATTACAACAATTCTTAAACAAATAAACTGGGTAGGCAACTATAACATTGTGCATTCCCAAAACCAACTCAAACTACAAATTAAGCAAATTTGGAGAATTTCCCTTAGGCCCTTGATCACTTGATCTCTTAGCTATCAACTAAAGGTGAGGTAAAAAGGGGGTGAACTTAAAAGCTCGTGGGTAACAGTTCATAACAAAAAGATAAGCAAAACTTTTAAAACCATTTTTCTTGTCATAGAAAATTTTTATTGAGTTTATAGAACACATGTTTCTTAGGCTTTCAGCCAAAATTCACAAGTCACAAAACATGAATGCATTAAACTTGCTAACATAACATGAGCACA
>JANSVA010038434.1:1402-13763 GCA_025504915.1 Erythroxylum reticulatum | reverse complement strand
TTTCCAAGCTCATTCCAACCAGTCTTGTATGGAATCTGTATCATTGTTTCGCTGGATCGTCGGCTTCTCTTCAACACAACTGACATGTTCATCAATTGGATATATGTCTCCATTAGGGATAGATTTCTCACTGTGAGGGATCGAGGAAGCATACTTCCTGTGTAAACACTGCTAAGACTATCCTGTACTTTTTTTTTGTTTTTTGTTTTGGTTAATATCTAAATTTGGTCTGAAAATCGCCCACTATGCAGGACTAGGGAGTTGTGGGGTAAGTGCAAGTGTGACTTACATTCGCATGCATTCGTTCCCGGAATGCACCCAGTTTATATTTATTGTGCCTATTTCCTTGACCGAGCGTGTGTGTGGCAGCTGCGCCTGCGTTCTTTTGTTTTTAGCTTGTTCAGGCAAAACGCTTATCAAATTTTAGCTAATGAAGGGATTTAGTGGCATAGTTCTTAATTACCCCGCGTCTCTCCTCTCTATGAATTCCTATGTTTTCAGTCTTCCAAAGTTTTGGCCTATTAACGATAGATTTAGGGGCATAGTTAGGCCCTAATTTAATCAAATTTGAACAAATAATACAATGACCTAAACACCTAATTGGTTCATTCTCAATTATTCACCCAAATATCAATTTTCTATGCAGACTGCTTGATTTTATGTAGTGTTTATTTTGTATTTTCAGAAAGTTTATCGGCAAACGCCAACGTACGAAAGTTACAAGAGATTAATCTGATACCTAAAATCCAACAAAAAGACCCTGTGTAATAGCTTGTAACAATGTAACATAAATGAAAATTACCATTAAGTGAAGAACACATTCAATATCAAGAGAAGACCCATCTGATAGTACAAAATAAATCGATTCATTCATGTGTCTTAATCTTACGTAATTTAGGATTATACAATATAAATATTTTGAAAATTTTAATGATAATTTAATTTAATTTTTAAAGAAGAGATAAGGTCAATGTTTTCGCCTTTTTATCTCAAACAGCTCTAAATAGTAAATATCACAAGTCTAATTTGAGCATCAAAACTTTTTCGTCATAAAAATCCTTAAACCTATATATTTTACAGGTCTTTGAGTTTGAAGACCAGATTTCCTGAGTATAAAACCCAAATCTAATAAAAGACGGAAGAATTTGTTAGCTTAAATCCCATATTGGTAAAGAGAAAACATAATAGCCTTCATTAAGGCTATATAAGGAAGCATATGTTTAAGGTTTTACATATCTCAAAAATCTCTTTCCCATAATCTTGTGTATTAATTTTTGGTGTGGATTGTGAGATCTTCCTTTTGTAATATTTCTTTTCTATATAAGAAAGTATTCTATTCTTGCCAATAGTTTTTCCCCATATCTGTTAAGGGATTTTCACGTTAAATCTTGTGTGTCCCTTTTTTTTATCTCAATTTCTTTTACTGGTGTGCTTGCTCTATCCCGGTGGAGTCCATCTCTTATCAGTTGTATCAGAGCTAACGATTGCTTAAGTATGCTCTATGGTTGTAGCATAGTCTGATCTTCTACCTCAGAAAACGAGTTTTTCTTTGGTGTTCTTAAGGGTTAGGTGTAGTTCTATTATCGGGTTGTTATTGTCGTTTTTTGGGGCATTTTTCGTTAGTATTTGAGGTGATTGAGTGCATGTCTAGGAAAAGCTTTGTCTAAGGAGACTGGATTTTAAGTGGGACCATTTGTGACTTCTCTAGCCTTCCTGGGAACTTTCCTAGCATACTATAGTCTTATTACATACTAAGTGGAGATAACTTGAGGCGGTTTCCCTTTTTGATGTGAGAGAGTAGGAGTCAATTCTTGTGATAAAAGCAATGTCGACTAAATTTGATATTACAAAGTTTGACGAGATAAAATTCTCGTTATGGAAATTGAAGATGAAGGTAGTGTTAGTAAAAGATAATTGCTTGGAGGCCATTAGTGCTAAACCGGTGGATTTCACATATGATGTCAAATGGAAACAAATAGATGCCTTGGCCATGTCAGATTTGCTTCTTGGTCTATCGGATGATATCTTGCAAGGTGTAGAGGAAAAGAAAACATCTAAGGAGATATGAGATCATCTCACAAAGTTATATTAAGCTAAGTCTCTTCGCAATAAAATTTTTCTGAAGAGGAGACTTTACACACTCTGAGTGTCTGAATCTACTTCAATAACAAAGTATATCAATACTCTGACCTCTCTATGCTCTCAACTTGCAAATTTTGGACATAATGTAAATTCAAATGAACATGTGGAGATTTTACTTCAAAGTCTTCCAGATTCATATGACCAACTCATCATTATTTAACCAGTAATATCCTCACGGATACATTGGTATTTGATGATGTTGTTGCTTCGATTCTTGAAAAAGAAAGCAGACGCATCAACAAGGAAGAAAGGCTGATAAGTTCGCATCAAGCGGAAGCCTTATCGATGACGAGAGGACAGTTAGTGGAACATGATTCTACTGGGAGTCACAAACAAGGAAGGTAAAAATCTAGAAGTAAGAAAAATAATAAGCATTACAATTGTGGTAAGAGAGGACACTTTAAAAGTGCATGTCGATTCAGAAAAGGTAGAGACAAGGCCTCTAAAGCATTAACTTCTTAGGGAGGTTTTGTCAATGGAGAAATCTTATACAATGAAATAGCAACGGTGTTTAAGGACAGAGTAGTGTTCACTAATGCTTGGATAATAGATTCAAGAGCAACATGGCATATGACTCCTTGTAGAAATTGGTTTCACATTTATAAATCTATCTTTGTAGGATCTATGTACATAGGAAATGATCATGCCTTGGAGATTGTTAGGATTGGCACTATCAAGATGGAGATGTATGATGGTATAGTTCACACTATTCAAAATGTGTGACACGTGAAGGGCTTAAAGAAGAATTTATATAAGCTTATGGGAGAGACGTATACGGAAGCAAATGCATCGGCTGCATCAGTTAGTTCAGCAGAAAGTGCAACAAAATTCTGTAAACTTGGCCTCATGTCAAAACAAGGATTGAAGATTCTTGCTAAGTAGAAACTACTCCCTAGTCTCACAAAGGTTTCATTACCCTTTTGTGAGCACTGCGTTACAAGTAAGCAGCATAGATTAAAATTTAATGCATTGAGTTTTATAAGTAAAGATATTCTAGAATTGATTCACTCTGATGTATGGTAAGCATCAGTTATGTCGCTGGGTGGAGCAAGGTCCTTTGTGACCTTTATTGATGATTACTCCAGAAGATGTTGGGTATATCCTATTAAGAGAAAGAGAGATGTATTTCCAAACTTCACAACATTTAAAGGGCAAATTGAGTTAGAGACGGGGAGGAAAATCAAGTGCCTCAGGACTGATAATGATGGAGAATATGTTGGTGATGAGTTCATTGATTTTTGTAATCAAGAAGGCATGAAACATCAATTCACGGTGCCTCAGACTCCTCAACAAAATGAAGTAGCAGAGCGAATGAATAAAACTCTGATTGAAAGAACTAGAGCCATGTTAAGAACTACAAGTATGACAAAGTCTTTCTGGGTAGAAGCAGTGAATACTGCCTGTTATGTGGTTAATCGATCACCAACAAGATCGATTGATCTAAAGACACCGATGGAGATGTAAACCGGTAAACCAGCAGACTATTCTTAGTTACACATATTTGGAAGTCCTGTATTCGTGATGTATAATACCCAAGATATCATAAAACTAGATCCAAAATCCAAAAAATGTAGATTTATGGGGTATATTGATGGAGTCAAGGGGTATCGACTGTAGGATCTCACTTCCCATAAGCTCGTCATTAGCAGAGATGTCATATTTGTAGAAGATAAACTATAAGAGAAAGATCAAAAGAGTACATTTAAAGAAAATTATGATGCTGTAACAATTTAGGAAGAAAGGAAGAATGAGCAGAATGATTCTATTGAAGCTATATCAGATCATAAGGAGCAAGAACCGATTGAATCTAAAAATACCAAAGTTCGACAGTCAACCCGTGAAAAGAGAATCCCAACTTGGCAACCTGATTATATTATGGAGGGCAATGTTGCATAATGTCTCCTAATAGAAGATGGAGAACCATTAACATTCCGAGAAACAACAAATAACTTAAATGCATCACTTTGGATGGCAGCAATGCAAGAAGAAATAAAAGCTCTTCATAAGAATAAGACATAGAAGCTTGTGCGACTACCAGAAGGGAGAAAGCTCATTGGTAACAAATGGGTGTATAAGATCAAAGGTAACAGTGATGATCAGGTGAAGTAGTATCGTGCAAGGTTAGTGGTAAAGGGATATGTTTAGAAAGAAGGTATCGACTTTATTAAAAAAATTTCACCTATAGTTCATCTCTATACAATTTGGATTGTCCTCAATATGTGTGCTACATTTGATCTATATTTAGAGCAGTTAGATGTAAAGACTGTGTTTCTTCATGGAGATCTGGAAGAAAAAATTTACAGGCATCAACTAGAAGGTTTTGAAGAACCAAGGAAAGAGAACTTGGTTTGTAGGTTACAAAAATATTTGTACAGTTTAAAACAGGCACCAAGATAGTACAAAAGATTTGATTCCTTCATATTGAGTTGTGGATTCAACAGATTTAATGCAAACCCTTGAGCATATTTAAAGAGGTTTGGTAATAATGATTTCATTGTATTATTTTTGTATGTTGACGACATGTTGGTTACAAGCCCCAACAAAGATCGTATTCAATATTTGAAGGCTCAATTAGCTAGGGAGTTTGAAATTAAGGATTTAAGACTAGTAAATAAGATTCAAGGGATACAAATACACCGAGACAGAAATAATAGGAAGATTTGACTTTCTCAAAAGAATTACTTGAACAAAATCTTGCTTTACTCCAATATGTAAGATTATAAGTCAATCTCTATCCCTCTTTCTGTTAATTTTAGGTTATCCTTAAGTAAAAACCCTAGCAGTAAAGTAGCGAGGAAGGAGATGTCTCGAGTACCGTATGCATCAGCTTTAGAAAGTTTAATGTTCGCTATGATTTGCACAAGATTAGACATTGCACATACAGTGGAAGTGGTTAGTCATTACATGGCGAATCCTGGTTGAGAACATTGATGGGATATAAAGAAGATCCTAAGATATATTAAAGGGACTTTAAATATTGCCCTATGTTATGAAGGATCGGAATTTACTGTCAAAGGATATGTTGATTCTGATTTTACAGGTGATCTTGATAAAAGAAAATCCACTACAAGTTATGTGTTTACTATTGAAGGAGGAGCTATGCGCTGGGTGTCTAACCTACAGACAGTTGTTATCTACAACAGAAGCTGAGTATATGGCAGCTACATAAGCTTGCAAGGAATCAATCTGGATAAGAAGGTTTTTGGAATAAATTGGACACCAACACGAGAAAATCCCTTTATTTGTGATAGTCAAAGTGCCTTGCATATTTTAAAAAATCTAGCTTTTCATTCCAGAACTAAACAAATAGGAGTTCAATATCATTTTGTTCATGAAATGGTGGAAGATGGAAGTGTGGACATACAGAAAATTCACACAAAAGAGAACCTAGCATATGCACTAACAAAGCCAATCATCATTGATAAATTCATATGGTGTAGATCCATGTATGACATGGCAGAGACGTAGACAATAGAGAAATGGCAAGGTAGAAATAACAATATAGAGATTGATTGGTTCTCAATCAAAACTCTAAGTGGGAGACTATTGACTTAAATCCTATATTGGTAAAGAGAGAGCATAATAGCCTCCATTAAGGCTATATAAGGAGGCGTATGTTTAAGGTTTTATATATCTCAAAAATCTCTTTCCCATAATTTTGTGTATTAATTCTTGATGTGGATTATGAGATCTTCCACTTGTAATATTTGTTTTCTATAGTTGAAAGTTTTCTATTTTTACCCGTGATTTTTCCCCATATTCGTTAGGGGGTTTCCACGTTAAATCTTGTATGTCCCTTTTTTTATCTCAATTTCTTTTATTGATGTATTTGCTCTATCTGGGTGGAGTTCATCTCCTATCAAAATTTACCACAAACATCACTTGGTGTCATATATGAGAATTTGAACACAAAAGTCAACTCTTTTGATTCCTATCTTAATTAGTTTACAAAAATATTAAAATATTTAATAATTTTAAACAACTGAATATTTTTCCTTGTTATTTTTTCCTATTAATATAGGATCCAATTTAAACATTTTTAAAATAGTGGTTTAATTTGAATGCTTTAAAACATTAAGATTTAATTTATCTAAGAAGCAAACTTAAGTTTGGGTTCAACTTCCCCAAATATGAACTTTTATTCTTATACTATAGAAGCCAAAAATTCTAGTTTGAAGACAACTTTAAGTTATTACGAAACAAAAATAAAGCTTGGAGCCAATCTTGTCGAGAGATGGATTTAGGTCTTTCTTCTTCGAGGGATTTGCTATCTTTCTAAATAAATGGTTTTGTAGTACTCTTCAGAGCATCATACTAAATATCATCTTAATGTTAACTTAGTTTACAGTGGATGAAGAGGACCACTTGTTTTCTTTTAATGGATTAGTTCTATAGATTTTCCTTCCAGATTGGTGCATGAGTACTCTCGTACTCAATCATATGTTTATAATAAGTGGAGTTTCTGGCTACCTAATCATAGAAAAAGTCGATAAGAATAAACTGTTGGACATCATCCTTAAAGATTGCGACAAGACATGTTTCCCTCAATTAAGAACTCTGGTTTGACATTGAAAAACTACTTATATTCTCCACAAACACAACTTTGGCGAGACCCTGTCAAACATTGCACCAATTGAGCAAGATACGATTTTAGTAATTGGTATTGGAATTAGAAACAGGTTAGATAAGTCTATTCTAAAATTCAGTTAGTCTCAAATTGCATAATTCGAATCCAAATTCAAACTTATTCAAACCATAACAATATCATTTAAACATTTTAAAATGATGTTATTTTAAGCTTAAATTTCTTAAACTTGAACACTAAAATAATGTCATTTTACAATACTAAAAAACGCTAGCCACCGAAACAGTTAGATCGAACCTTGAGCTGACTCTTAAAATTTAAGTTCATTTTAAAATTCTATCAACTGAAATTGGATCCATTAATTTCGACCAAATCGAGAGTTTATATATTATATAAAACAAAATGAAGGTCTTCTTTTTTTCTTAAATGGTATTTGTTAAATGCAAACGTTCATCAGTATATCACATCCCTTCTATGTTTTGAATTTTCTCTAATTATACTTTGAATCTTCCTTAATTAGTTTCATCAATCCTCATTGATGTTAGATTCTTACTTTTTATTAGGGCTGGCATTGGAAAGTTAGTCATAATACATGGGATAAAGTCTTAAAGTGTCAAAAAGCAAATAGGAGTGTAGTAAATGATTGAGAGAAGGGGAAAAAAAGCTGAAGTAGGTTCTACTAATAAAGTAATCATAGGTTTTTTTTTTAATAACTATCCCTATTGAATAAACTGAAATTGTTTATATCAACAAAATTATAGACATTATTCTTTACGTAATAATTTATAAATTATGTATTTTAAATAAATTATTTGAGTAATTTAATATCAAATTATTTTGTAGTATTTTTATTACGTACGGCTCTCTCTCTCTACCCACTCTTATCAAGATACAAAATAACCGTCTGAGTAAGACGATACTAATCAAATCCACACATTGCAATTCACACATTAACTTGACGCCTTTTCGCAAGACCCATTTGTTGTGACTTTTGCACAATGGGGCCAAAACTAGTTTTTCAAAGGATCAACCTGTATCAAAGTTTGCACGAAGGATGTCCCAATCAAACTATAAGTTTGCACGAAGGATGTCACAATCAAATACGAAGGATGTCACAATCAAACACATGGGGCCAAAACTGGTTTTTCAAAGGAACAAACTGTGTCAAAGTTTGCACGAAAGATGTCACAATCAAACTAAAAGTTTGCACGAAGGATGTCACAATCAAATACGAAGGATGTCACAATCAAACTCATGGGGCCAAAACTAGTTTTTCAAAGGATCAAACTGTGTCAAAGTTTGCACGACCTTTGGCCCCATGAGTTTGATTGTGACATCCTTCGTGCAAACTTTGACATAGTTTGATCCTTTAAAAAACTAGTTTTGGCCCCATTGTGCAAAAGTCACACCATCAAGTTTTGAACAAATGGGTCTTGTGATTTGAACAATGGGTTTTGCGAAAAGGCGTCAAGTTAATGTGTGACTTGCAATATGTGGATCTGATTAATAGCAGAGCCATTGGTGCAAACTTTGACATCCAGTTTGATTGTGACATCTTTGTGCAAATTTGACACAGTTTGATCCTTTGAAAAACTAGTTTTGCAATGATTAAAATTTGAAGTCAGATCTTTGCTTGTCAGAACGAATTTATCCGACTCGAGTAGAGATTAGTTTAGATGAAACCTACCTAGTTTGAGCAAAAAGTAGTCTAGATATGGATGACTTAAAGGTATTTTTATAATTAAAAACTATTAATACAATTAGTTAAAAACTATTAATACAATTAGTGAAAAAAAAACTTAGTTTTGGCGCCATTGTGCAAAAGTCACATCATCAAGTTTTGAACAAATGGGTCTTGTGTTTTGAACGATGTGATTGTGGCATCCTTCGTGCAAACTTTGCACCGTGCAAAGTTGTGACATCCTTCATGCAAACTTCTTCCATCTCTATGGGTTTCCTGTATTGGGTTTTGGCATGTTTATCTTGCACTTTTGGGACCGAATGTCTCGAAGAATCTTTCTTTTTTTTTGGATACTGACGTCTCTGCTAATCCTATCTGCCACTGTCCCAACTCACAAGAGTTTGTCGTTTGAGCACAACTCTTCTATTTAACCCATACGGTTGCAAGTTCCCCTTCCCTCATTCACTGCAAAGTTGCACCAATTCTACCAAGGCTGTGTATTGTTCAACCCATCTCTTGGAAACATGCCTGAAATACGCCAGTTTGTGTTCTCTCAGATTGCTCCAGATGTTTCCTTCCATAACATCGTTGTCTTCATTGTCCCTGTGCTCCTTACCTTGCTTCAACTCAAGTGTCAGGGAAATGCTTATGATTCTCCATTTGAAGAACACCCCATTACAGTTTGGTTCGCTACTGGCTGTTTGCTGGTTTACTGCCTGCTATATGCTGTCCATCTGGCGGAATTTTCAGGTAATGCTCAAGCGCACACAATTTTTGTTCATCGTTTTAAGTTGTTGTTCGTGTCTCTATCTATAGCTTCCCTTGCATCAATGATCTTTCCAAGCTCATTCCAACCATTCTTGTATGGAATCTGTATCATTCTTTCGGTGGATCGTCGTCAGCTTCTCTTCAACACGATAGCGATGTTCATCAATTTGGTTTATGTCTCCATTAGGAGTAAATTTCTCACTGTGAGGGATCGAGGAAGCATACTTCCTGTGTAAACACAGCAAAGACTATACTGTGCTTTTTTGTTTGTTTTTTGTTTTGGTTATTTTTTTAATAAAAAATGTGTGTTTTGATTAATGTTATATGTAACCCTTTCCTTAAATTGTACGTGATAATTACAAAAGAAATGTGTACTTTTTGTCCAAAGTCAGGGAACTAAGATCTTGTGTGTGTATTATACAGAAACACACAACTTCAATGGCGGTTATGGGTTTCCAAAACTAATTTGTAACAATCCCAGAAACAAGAAATTTAGTTAGGTCAATGAAGTATGGAAAACTGATTAAGGTTGAACGAACCATTATGGATCCACATGAAGGATTCTAGTCCTGAAACTTTCTTGTGGTGAAGAAACGATTGGCGATAATTGGCATTGTTATGAATTGTAGCGGCGGGGGATCCACACTTCATCAAGGCAGAAGTAAGGGTGGCAGCGGCACCTCTCTAATTCAAAATAAATCTCATAAATCAGAAATCTAGTCAAGTTAATTAATTAATTAATTAGTTTACTTAATTACATTTACCATTAAATTAAATTTATATTTAACTTTGTAAAAAATATTTTAATAATTTTAAACAAATACGTCTCACATGTCACTTATAACAATATGCCAACATTAAAGTATTTTAAGTGTAAAGTACAACAGTATTAAAATATTATAAGTGTCACGTACAACAATATTAAAGTATTATAAGTGTTGGGTACATGTGGGTAGTCATTAGTGTTGGGGAATGGTTGTCTTCAGGTAAAAGTGGCAGTAATGCGACAAGAGGGCATACCTGGGGAGGGAGCAGTAGTAATTCGTTCCTCTGGGTAATTTAATCCTATCCAAGCTTGACCTAATGTTTATTCTGTCCACCTTATCTAATATCCAAAACAATGTAGTTAGATATCATAAATTGGACTGAAATCCCCCACTCTGCAGGACTAGGGAGTTGTGGGGTAAGTGTAAGTGTAACATTCATTCGCGTGCATTCGTTGCCGGAATGTACCCAGTTTATATCTATTGTGCCTATTTCTTTGACCGAGCGTGTGTGTGGCAGCTGCGCCTGCGTTCGTTTGTTTTTAGCTTGTTCAGGCAAAACGCTGACCAAATTTTAGCTAATGAAAGGATTTAGTGGCATAGTTCTTAATTACCCCCCGTCTCTCCTCTCTATGAATTCCTATGTTTTCAGTCTTCCAAAGTTTTGGCCTATTAACGATAGATTTAGGGGCATAGTTAGGCCCTAATTTAATCAAATTTGAACACAAAATACAGTGACCTAAACACCTAATTGGTTCATTCTCAATTATTCACCCAAATATCAATTTTCTATGCCGACCGCTTGATTGTGGCCATTGTATGTAGCGTTTATTTTGTATTTCAGAAAGTTTATCAGCACGCCAACGTACTAAGGTTACAAGAGATTAATCTGATACCTAAAATCCAACAAAAGATCCTATGGAATAGCTAGTAACAATGTAACATAAATGAAAATTACCATCAAGTGAAGAACACATTCAATGTCAAGAGAAGACCCATATGACAGTACAAAATAAATCGATTCATTCATGTGTTAATCTTACGTAATTTAGGATTATATAATATAAAATTTTTAATTATAATATAATATAATTTTTAAAGAAAAAATCCTTCAACAATGACGTCGATGGATTCAGAATCTACCCTATTGTCGAAACTTTACCAGACTTCTGGAAAAACCACCGTTATTTCCTGGATTGGACTGTAGAAGTACTGAGTAATTCCCTCAATAACAATGCTTACTTTGTCAGACCTATAGGACGGAGGAATTTGTTGGCTTAAATCCCATATTGGTAAAGAGAAAATATAATAGCCTCCATTAAGGCTATATAAGGAGGCAAATGTTTAAGGTTTTATATGTCTCAAAAATCTCTTTCCCACAACCTTGTGTATTAATGCTTGATGTGGATTGTGAAATCTTCCTTTTGTAATATTAGTTAAGTGGTTTTTCACGTTAAATTTTGTGTGGTCCTTTTATATCTCAGTTTCTTTATTAGTGTGCTTGCTCTATCTCAGTGGAGTCCATCTCCTATCAGTGGTATCAGAGCCAAGGGTTGCTCAAGTATGCTCCATGGTTGCAGCATAGTCTGATCTTATACATCAGAAAACGAGTTTTTCTTTGGTGCTTTTACGGGTTAAGGGTAGTTTTATTCTCGAGTTCTTGTTGTCAATTTTTAGGGCATTTTTCATTGGTATTTGAGGTGATTGAGTGTATGTCTAGGGAAAGCTCTGTTTAAGGAGACTGAGTTTTAAGTGAGACCATTTGTAACCCCTCAAGTCTTTATTGGGAACTTTTCTTGTGTACTACAGTCTTATTACATACTAAGCGAAGGTAACTCGGGGTCGTTTCCCCTTTTGACGTGAGAGAGTACGAGTCAATTCTTGTGATAGAAGCAATGTCAACCAAATTTGATATTACAAAGTTTGACGAGACAAAGTTCTCGTTAAGAAAATTAAAGATGAAGACACTATTAGTAAAAGATAACTGCTTAGAGGCCATCAGTGCTAGATTGGTGGATTTCACAGATGATGTCAAATGGAAAGAAAATAGATGCATTGGCCATGTTAGATTTGCATTTTGGTCTATCGGATGATATCTTGCAAAGTGTAGAGGAAAAGAAAATAGCTAAGCAGATATAAGATGATCTCACAAAGTTATATAAAGCTAAGTCTCTTTACAATAAAATTTTTCTAAGGAGATGACTTTACACACTTTGAATATCTAAATCTACTTCAGTAACAAAGTATATCAATACTCTGACCTCTCTATGCTCTCAACTTTCAAAGTTGGGACATAATGTAAATTCAACTAAACGTGTGGAGATTTTACTTCAAAGTCTTCCAAATTCATATGACCAACTTATCATTAATTTAACTAGTAATATCCTCACGGATACTTTGGTACTTGATGATGTTGCTGCT
>JANSVA010038359.1:0-13765 GCA_025504915.1 Erythroxylum reticulatum | reverse complement strand
GTTAAAGGATTGCTTATTAACTCTCTTCCTAAATTTCATGGTTTGATAGGAGAAGATCCCTACATTCACTTACAATCGCTATCCATGATTTGCCAAAGCATGAAACTGGTGGGTGCTTCTTTAGATCAAGTGCTATGGAAAGTCTTTCATCTATCCTTGGAGGGTAAACCAAGGGAATGGTTCATAAGCCTTTCAAGACATGTGGCAAATGCCTATCACAGCTGGGTAAATTTGAGAAAGGCGTTCTTGGAGAAGTACTTTCCTCTCTCCAGAACTTCATTAATGAGAAAGGAGATTTACTCTACACAACAAGACTATGATGAGTCCCTTTACGATTATTTGAACCTTTTTTAAGATCTACTGTTAAGATGCCCTCACCATCAAATACCAGACGAGTAATTGGTGCAGTACTTCTATGATGGGCTGAAGAGTTAAAACAAGGGTATGTTAGATATAACCTCAGGAGGTTTACTAATAGACCTCACCACTAAAGAGGCTTGGGATTTGATTAAGAAAATGGCTCTGAATCACCAACAGTATAGTGTTAGGGACACTAGAGGAGTACATGAGTTGGGAGCTTCAACAGTTCACTATAGAAAAATGGAAAGTCTTGAGTATAAGGTTGACTCTTTGGAGAATAAAATGACTACTCAACTATCCCTCATTACTATAAAGTTGAAAAATATGAGTGTGCGTCATTCACTAACCCTTATGGATTTTACTGCACCTAGTTATGACACTTATGGTTCTATGATGCATACTTCTAGTGTCTGCCCTAATACTTATGAAAAGGTATCTGTTGTCTTTTAGGGTCAACTAAATTAGAAGTGGGACCCTTATTCTAATACATACAATGAGGGATGGAAATCAAATACTCAACTTGGTTAGAGAAACAAAGAAAGTAGACCTCCAAACAAATTTTAGCAAGGTACAGGGGTTAGTCCATCTACTATCCAGTTCCAAAACCAATAGCATGCTTTAACCATTCCACAAAAAGAAGACAGAAATCAACTCTTGCTTAATATGATGGCATCGATAAAGGAGGAGAGGACTTCTAATGACAACCAGTTTTATTCCATAGCTTCTTTGATTCAATAAGACACTTATAAGAATGCTACCAAATTTAATGCCCTAGAGAAAAGAATGGAGAAATGAGAGACAAAGACTGAAAACATCAACTCCTATGTCACTCAGCTATCCAATAACATGAGTGAGCAACAAGCTAAGATTAGTGGCACTATTCCCTCAAACACTGTTATAAACCATAAGAGTTTGAATGCCATCACTCTTTGAATTGGGAAGCAAGTGAAGTTTAGTGATCAAGAGGAGGAAGTAGTTGAGGAGGAGATTGAATGTGATGAGTTACCTCCCAAACCTACAAGGTTAATGAATTCTGAAAGCTCAAAGGAGAGAGAATTATTAGATGAAAAGGAGTTCATATTTTTAAATGGCAAAGGAGCAAATTCTAAGAGCAACCATGAATAAGCAACAGTAAGGGAGCATGTTGAGCTAAGCAAGCATGGAGCTAATAAAACCAATGGTAAGGAGGTAAATCTTAAAGACCTTCTTTTCTTTAATTCATATTTGATGAGAAAAAGAATGACTGAAACTAAACATTAAAAAGATATTATTGATTTGTTTAGTAGAGTGGAAGTCAACATTCCTTTTCTTGATCTTGTGAAACGAGTTCCTGCTTATACCAAATACCTTAAAGACTTGTGTACCCATAAGAGGAAATTTAGGCCAAATGAAAGAGTTCAAGTAAGCTCAAATGTGTCTGCCCTATTTAAACCTCAAATCCTTGTGAAATGCCAAAACTCTAGATCTTTTACTATCCCTTGCACTTTAGGTAAAGTTACTATATGGGGAGCTTTGTTAGATCTAGGGGCAGCTATTAATGTCATGCCTAAGTTCGTTTACACTTCATTGGGAGTCAAGACTTTTAAATCTACCACTGTAGTACTCTAATTGGCTGATAGGTCCATTAGGTATCCTGAGGGCATTATAAAGGATATTTTTGTCTAGGTTAACAATTTGGTATTTCTTGCTAATTTTAATGTGCTTGACATGTCTTCTAAACTTGTTTATGACACCACACTAATTCTTGGTAGATCTTTCTTAAAGACTGCAAACACCATGATTAGCATGAGAAAAGGCACCATCACAATGGAAGTAAGTGATCATAAAGTGTGTTTTAATATGTATGAAGCAATGAATCATCCTTATGAAGATTACTCACTTTTGGGTGTTAACATGATTGATATTGTTCTTCATGATTCTTGCTCTGAATTTGAATTGCAAGATGATTCCCTTGGCTCTGGGCTATATTCACTTGATTCTACTGATAAGGAAGACACCATTTCTTCCCTTTCATCTCTTTATTCTTTTCCCCCTACTTGCTCATGTGGAAGTGACATAACATGCCTTAACTATGCAGTAGTTAATTGCAAAGCAACAGTATCATCTACTGACTCATATGCGAGTTCTATTCTTTCTATTTTCAATGATGAACCCTTTGGGGAAAGGTTTTCTATTAATATTTCAAGTGACTCTGGCATCATGGAGGCTAACACTAATGTGGCTATTAATGAAGTTATTTCATTGCAATAAAAGTTTTTGATTGGCGATAGAAAAGATGATCCACCTTCAACTATTACACCTACTCATTTGACGCAAAGACACCTTGACTCTAAGGATTATTCTCAATCCCTTACATCTCTTGACTTATCTACTTTTAATTCTTCTCATACCTTGAGAAACTTGGATGAGTTGTTGTCTAATGATGATTCAAGTATACAGAAGGATTTATCCAAGACAATTACTGCTACAGATTAACCTGGGGTTAGTTTAACGTTTGGAATAGATGGGGATTGTAAAGCTAACTGTATGGAACTTGAACTATCATTGGTTGAAGGAAAGGCGAGTAATCTGCTCTCTCTTGAACTTTATGAATTGATCCCTTCTGTTGTGCAACCTCCTATGATTGAATTAAAACCTCTACCCCTTACTTTAAAGTATGCTTTCCTTAATTTTAATAAGAAATTACCTATCATAATTTCCAATTCCTTATCTAACGATGAGAAAGAGAGAATCCTTGCAATGTTAAGAGAGCATAAGAGGGCTATAGGGTGGGCTTTAGCAGACATACCTGGGATTAGTCTAGCTATTTGCACACAAAAGATCCTACTGAATGAGGGTTCCAAACCTATGAGACAGCCCCAAAGAAGATTAAACCTAACTATTCTAGATGTTGTTAAGAAAGAAATCACCAAAATTCTGAGTGTTAGGATCATCTATCCCATATCTGATAGTAAGTGGGTTAGTCCGATACATGTAATGCCTAAAAGGAGTGGGGTCATTATGGTTAGAAATGATAGGGATGAGCTTATTCCTACAAGAGTTCAAAATTTCTGGCGTGTGTGCATAGACTATAAAAGATTAAAAGATGCCACACGAAAAGATCATTTCCCTATTCCTTTTATTGACCAGATGCTTGAGAGACTTACAGGTAAATCTCATTACTATTTTTTGGATGGTTTCTTTGGGTTGTTTCAAATACCTATTACACTAGAGGACTAAGATAAAACCATTTTTACATGTCCTTTTAGTACCTTCTCTTATCGAAGGATGCCCTTTGGATTATGCAACGATCCAGGGACTTTCCAACATTGTATGATGGCTATTTTTTGTGAATTTTTAAAGGAATGCAGGGAAGTCTTTATGGATAACTTCACTATTTATAGTGGTTCTTTTGACAATTGCCTTGCTAGTCTTAAAAAAGTTTTGAAAAGATGCATTGAAAAGAATTTGATTTTAAACTTTGAAATTTGTCATTTCCTGATTAATGAGGGCATAGTGCTAGGTCATTTGATTTCTAGTAAGGGAATTGAAGTTGATAAAGCTAAGATTGAGATCATATCTTCTTTGTCTTATCCTATCTATGTTAAAGATGTAAGATCATTTTTGGGTCATACAGGATTTTATAAGCATTTTATAAAAGATTTTAGCAGGATTGCATTACCTCTTTCAAAGCTTTTACAAAAAGATGTAAAATTTGACTTTGATGATTCTTATAGAGATGCTTTTGATGAGTTAAAAGTCTAAACTCATATCTCCCCCTATTCTGATTGTCCCTTATTCGAACTTACCTTTTGAGCTTTCATGTGATGCTTCTAATTGTGCTATAGGAGCTATGCTAGGCTAAAGGGAGGAGGTGCTCTCAAGAGCCATTGCATATGCCTCGAAAACACTAGATGCAACTCAGATCAACTACACAAAGAGAAAAAGATGTTTGTAGTAGATTTTTCCTTAGAAAGGTTTTGGCCTTATTTGTTAAATTCTTAAGTAACTATTTTTACTGACCATGCAGTTGTCCACTATCTTCTCAAGAAACCACAATCTAATCTATGATTGATAAGATGGGCATTACTTCTTCAAGAATTTGACATTGAGATAAAGGATCGATCCGAGGAAGCGAATCATGTAGCCAGTAATTTGAGTAGCTAGTAGAGGATACAATGGGAGTAGACTCTTTTGAACTCATTTGTGATTCTTTTCCTGATGTAGCTTTATATGCTTTAGTTTTAAAAGAGTCTTGGTATGTGTATATAGTTAATTATCTCATAACTGGGCTCACCCCTGCTCTTATGACTAAGTCGCAAGTGTAAAAGCTCAGGAGCGAAGTGAGGCAT
Organism: Erythroxylum reticulatum; assembly: GCA_025504915.1. Taxonomy (NCBI): domain Eukaryota; kingdom Viridiplantae; phylum Streptophyta; class Magnoliopsida; order Malpighiales; family Erythroxylaceae; genus Erythroxylum; species Erythroxylum reticulatum. The sequence continues at coordinate 9,074 of JANSVA010038359.1, read as the reverse complement.
TACGTTTGGGATGCTCGACATCTATGGTGGATGTGTGGTGACCAAGTCATAAGAAAGTGTGTGCCTAGTGAAGAATTCAATGCCATTATTTCAGCTTTCCAGTCTATGGTTTGTGAAGGTCATTTCATTGCAAGGAAAACATCTAGGAAAATTCTAGACTTTGGTTTTTACTGACCAACCCTTTTTGAAGATTCTTTTACATTTTACCGATCCTGTGACAAATGTCAGCATTTTGGAGGGTTAAGTAAAAGGCATGAAATGCCTCAACAGCCTTTATTGTTTTGCGAAATCTTTGATGTTTAGGGGATTGATTTCATGGGTCCCTTTCCTCTGTCTTTTGGTTTTGTATATATCCTTTTAGTTGTAGAAAAGATGATGACCAAATAGTTTCTAAGTTTCTTAAGTTCAACATTTTTTGTAGGTTTGGGATTCCAAAGGATGTAGTGACTGATAAAGGTATGCACTTTTGTACTAGAGTAGTTGTTAACCTATTTTCCAAATTTGGTGTCACTTACAAAGACTCCACTGCATATTACCACTAAACCAATAGTCAAGCTTAAATATCTAATAGAGAGGTGAAGTAAATCTTGGAAAAGATAGTAAAGCCTTCCAAGAAAGATTGGAGCTTGTGACTAGAAGAAGCACTGTAGGCTTATCAGACTGCCTACAAGTCACCAATTGGAATGTCTCCATACCGCTTAATCTATAGCAAAGCTAGCCATTTGCCAGTGAAGTTGGAGCATAAAGCATATTAGGCAATCAAGCAGTGCAACATGGACATAGAATCTTATGGGATGGAGAGAAAGTAACAGTTGCAAGAATTGGAAGAGTTGAGGCTAGAGATATACAAGAACTCTCGAATCTATAAGGAGAAAACAAAGTTTGTGCACGATAAAGTTCTCCTGAGGAAGAACTTCAAGAAGGGAGACAAAGTGTTGTTGTTTAAGGCTCATTTCACTTCTAAGTAAAGGAAGTTTAACACTCGTTGGGATAGGTCATACACAGTCACAAAGGTCCACAACTTTGGTATGGTGGAGCTTCTACATGAAGAGATTGGAGCCAAGCTTAAGGTGAATGGCCATCTATTGAAGCTTTACCATGAGAAGCAGAAACCTCACTAACTCTCAGTTTATTTCTTTCCTTCACTTTTTTACTTATTTTTTCCCTGTGATTGCTCAAAATAGGTTTTGGTGCATTAGTTTGCTAAGTAATTGTGGGGGAGAAACTACCCCAGTAGGAAAAATAGTTTAGTTTTTAGTTTAATTAGTATCTTTTCAATTCAATAATATCCCCTTCTAGTTCTTTCTCTTTCCTTTCTTTTGCTGTGCTTAATTGCCTTGATGCATGATGTATCTTCAAGTTTAGAGAAGTTTCGTATTGTTGATTATGATGCATTTTCTTTTCTTAAGCTTATTTGGTACCTTATGACCATATATATGCACTTAAAGGGTTTCTGAGCATCCAGCTTGTGTCCTGTGTTTCTTTCTCATGTTTGTGATTTCTTTGTTGAGGTTTTCTATATGTTTTTTTGAGTTCAAACTATTTTGCTGTGGCAAACTCATGGTTTCATTGCAACAAAGTCCCCTTATTTTCTTTGTATTCCTCTCGGGTTATTTTCATCACAGCATGCATTCCACGTCACCACAGTGAAATACCACTATTTCTTCCCCTTTCCTCTCGGGTTATTTTTGTCACATCGTGCATTCCACGTCACTACAGTGAAGTAACCCTATTTCGTCCCTTTTGCTTTCGAGTTATTTTCTCCGTGGCGAAGGACGAAATTTGTGCAGATGATTACCATTATTCCCCAATACATCATTTATCCATTCATCTTCTTTATACCTATTTTTGTCTTTTAACCCTCCCACCCCCCTTAACCCTTCCGACTCTCCCTATTCGTTTAAACACAATTTTGACGCCTCCCACATCTCCCGCTTCTCCACTTCCATCCAATAATTTCGTCTCCCTGTTCTAATCCCTTTGCTTCTCAGCACTCTCTGTAAGTGTCTTCGTCTTCTCTTCTTCTTCCATTTTCTTTATTTCTTCTATCTTATTTTTAGTGTGTTTTTCGTTTCCTCTTCGTAAGTACTTGATTCGACAACTCACCGCAACAAGGGAACAATTTTGTCGTGGAAAAGGGACAATTTCGTCGCGACACAGGAAGAGTTTCGCTGTGGCTAACTATGGTGAACTATATGAACTTTCTTATTTTTTGAACTTTGTTTGTTTTTTTAGCTTGCTTATCTGTCTGTTCTTTCTGCATGAAAATGCCTCGAACCAATAACCCTGAACCTCCCAATGACTCCCCTGCTAAAAACTATACCTTTAAGGAACTATATGAAAAAATCGATGCTAGACCTATCATTAAAGAGCGACCTTTTCATCTCACCCCCTAGATAACCCCTTTGTCTAGCAACTCCATGCCTATTAATTAATTGGTTTGTTTTAGCCGCATACCTTAGGAAATGACAAGTTTGTTTGCCATTTTTACACCTATGCCCGATTTCATGATCGACTTGACATTGACATCCAAGGTATTAAGGAGCCACATGCCTTTACTATTGCTAATATCTACAGTCATTATGATCTTCCCCTCTCGTTGCTACCATTATGACCAATTAATTCATAACTACCCTATAGCCGATGTTGCCCGCAACTTTTGTCAATATGGCACTGACTGGCATCGACCACGCAACATTGAACACTACCTTAAACGCTCTGAGTTTTAGCCAGAGGCTCATCCTTGGATGCACTTGGTCTATAACAACATCATTCCCACACTCCACCTCACTAACGTCACCAGGCGTCAAGCCCTATGCATTTACCTCCTGATGACCGCGGTCAATATAGGTGATGCTATCACCCCCACCGTCCATGACTCCATTAATACACCCAAACTAACCAATGCCATAGTCTTCCCTCACCTTATATCTGACATTTTTCATGCCCACAATGTCCCTGAGTTTGATAACAACATCTATTTTGATCCAGCCCCACTTTTCAGGTACGAACGCCTTAATCAACCTACCTTTCAACCACCACCCCCTCCCCTACTTGTTCCTGATGTTGGAGTTTTTGGAAAGAAGAAGGAGGGATGCATGATAGTGCTTCGGCATGATCGTTACATTGCTAAAAAAATTGGAGGTCGTGCTTCTGCACGATCGTGACTTCTTAGCAATAGTTGGAGAAGCACGATCGTGACTTTCATACTTTCTAAGGAGACTTTATTTCTGAACATCCTTCGATATTTTTGCTATATCTTCTTCTCCCGACATACAAATGACTTGATTCTTGAACCATTGTACTCAAAACACATATAATTAAATCTCCACAAAAAATCTTATCCATCTTAAATCAACTAGGAGAGATTTAGTGATAAAACTGTGACTAGTTTTGAATGGGTGTGCATAGTTGTTCGTGAAGGGTGCACGAACGTGACTTTTCTTAATTGGTATGCATGGCTGTGCATGATGGTTGCATGTTTGTTCCTTTATTAATTTGGAGTGCATGGCTGTGCACAAATATTGCATGGCCATGACTCAATTTTTATGGGGTTAGTGCAGGATTGTGCACAAACATGATCGTGCTTTTGCACATTAAACATCTTTCCTTCTTTTGCCTATAACTCCTTCTCTAGACATCCAAATGACATGGGACTTGAACGAAGAGACTCATAAAACATTTTTCTTCATCTTCCTAAGAAATTATAGCCTTATTAAGTAGGTTGATTGATGAATTTTAAGATGAAATTGTTGAGGAGTAATAGAATTTGATAACTAGGATGATTTCAATGAACATACTTTGGTATTTTGACTATATTTTGATCTGTAGGTATCGAAATGGAATTATTATTGATTTAAATTAGACTAGAGACATATGTATACAAATTTTATGAAAGTATTGAATTCTAATTCCGTCTCTAAGAATTAAATAATCTGACTTGAAGTTGAATATAGAGTATAGTTATGTTTAAAGTAAATTGAGTATAACTTTGGGAATTATGAATCAAATTATATGATCTTTGTATCATTAGAAACCTAAGAAAAGGGGAACAAATTTTTCAAAGCATGTGTTATCAAATTACTTCACTTTCGTAATGAGAATAATCATGCAATGTGGACCTGAAAGTATGTGTTTAGACAAATTTGGATTGATCAATTGAGTATTGATATATGAATGATATGGTGACAAGAATCACGAAAAGTTACCTGGGATTGTCATTGAACATGCATTATGCATATTTGATATATATAGAAGTGTATAAAAGAATACTTATACATTTGTGCAAAATTGTGATATGTGTAAATGTGTTTTGTATGATATAGAAGAGCTCATTGGATACCAGTCAGACATTGTTGGACCATCCAAGCAATAGCATATTGGAGCGTACTATGAGTCGTCCTAGATTATTTTTCCTATAATTAACTGAATTTGTTTAACTTCCAATTATTGTACTGTTTTTGAATTGTTGGTGAATTCCAGACTTGAATGATCCGAGGAGTTTGTTATAAATTGGCAGTGTTCATTTGCTTTTAAATTATAAATGATATTTGTATCATCAACGAAAGTTGAATGTTGGACTTATGCCCGATGACTATGAGATTTTGACTCTGTATCATAAATTCCTGCTATACATGGCATATTCTATATTTGACGCATTTTATAAAATGCATGCTTAGATAAAGGCGTTGTGATCAGAATAACCAGTCTAAAAGAGCTTTAAGCTTAGAAATGAGCCCAATAGACCAGTATTTATATCTATATCTGAAAGGCACTCGATCACAAAAATAATAACGAATATGGAGTCTCACATGCATCTGCATTTTTATATATCTATTCTGAATTCGTGATGTTAATATGATGTGCCAAGATAATATGAGTATAAGGATTATTCATGTTCTGAAAGAATATTTGTGAAATGTGTGATATTATGCTTTTGACTTAGGTGAAATCATCAATGATGATTCACTCATTGAGTTCGCAAAACTCATAAAAATTACAACGTGGCTTTTCAGTTACGAGACAGGAGACTTAGTTTCTAAGACTAGACTAGAGGAACATTTTGGATTAAGTTATGACTCAAAGGTCTGTCAGCTGACATCAGAAGAGTTATAACTTGTAATTTGTAGTTTCTTTTCATATTGAACTTGTATAAGGATTGTAAGCTTTTACCAATAAATGCAAGGAATGGTTTTATATTTTTTGATTCTTAAATAATATTAGGTGATGCCATGATTAAGTTGGATATGTGTTTGCTCTAACATACCATTATCATAGGATATGTACTTGATTGTCTTTTGGATGTTCGGGTATATACTCTGTGGTAGTAGGATGTTACATGGAGCACTAGCCGAGGAAGGCTAGCCAGCTCAGGAAGTCCCTGAGCCTTTAAATTTAGAGACCCTTGCTTGCAAGATGAACGAACTTTTTGCTGAGCTCTACCAACTCTATGTTATATATTATCAGGACCAACGTTATCATCGTCACATGGATGATTTGATCGCTGAGCGCTTGTAATTCCAATTTCCTTATGATGAGGATGAACCGATGAGCAGCACTAGCACATTTGGGATGGGCACTTTTGGATCCAGTCCATCTGGAGCAGTACCGTCTTGGTCCGTAGCTGATCATCCTGCAGACTAGTCTTGAGTTTTTTTTTTCCGTATTGTTTTTATCTTTAAGTCTTTATGTTTTAATCTTGAGTCTACTAGATACTTAGTTAACTTTTCTTATGTATTTTCCATGGATTGTACTAGCCTATTGTGGATAATGTGACTTATTTCTTTGGCTACTAATGACTGTTGTTTTACTAATTCTCATTGTGTTTTGATTGAGCCCTATGCTTTATCTTCCAGTTGCTCTATGCTTATATCCACTACACGATTTTGTTTTGATTGTTTAACATTGAGGAAAATATTGTGTTTAATTATGGGGGAGGAATTTCTATTTTTTTAATTAAAAAAAATCTTATTTCATGCATCAATTTTGGCCACTTAAGTGCTTTTGAATAAGTCATTTGTGTGTTATCTTTAAAGTTATGAACTTAGTTTCTGAGGTGAATTTGAAATTGTATGGCATTTTTCCACATCTCTGCCACCTTTTGCAGTGGCCATCAATGGTTTCGTCGCGGTGAAGCTCTCCTCGAGCATACTTCGCCGAGCCCAACTTATGGTTGCCGCAGCAAAGCACTCTCATCTCTTCTTGGCTAAGCCAATGCTTTTATTCCGTCACTTCCATAATTCTCCTAAATTAGATTCTTAATACTTCTATGTTGAAAGTTTTGAAAATTCCAAAGTTTTACATATGCTTTTGGAAAACCATCCATGTTTTCTCTAAATGATAGTTCATTTTGGCTAATTCCATTTTCATTGTTTTCAATGAGAGATAAGTGAGGGTACGTTAAGAAAGTGACGCTATGCATTTTTAAACCTTGGGATTGCTTAATTGAGATATTGACCTTATTGGAAGGATATTTGGGCCTGAATTCTTTCATTTGTGTGTATCTGCTTAATTTCATATCTCTCTAGAACTTGTTTTAATTCTTAATCAAGGCTTGATGAACTAAATTTTTTTGAATATGATAGAGGCAAGCATTTCAAAACCTTTCTTACCTAAACACAAGCCCCAAACACTTAACCATTCCTAACCCCTTAAGTTGTCTTTTTGAGTGCATACACATTCCTATAAATTGATCTAAATATTTTATCTCCAGGTTTTTAAGTTTAAGTTGATCTTTGTGGAGAGTAGGATTCATAGGTTGACTCATTACTTAAAAAAAAGAGTCAATTCATCGAACATTTGAGGAATCTTGTTTGACTCTGAATTATGACATTTTCCTGAGCAACTGTTTTATAGTATAGAATTCAATAGTGTCATCTCAAATTTAAGAACCCACTAATGTAGTTTAGATACTTTACAACAAACAAAATGTATGCACTCTACAGTATATTTAGCTTCTCATGCCTGAGTCTCATATCTATCCAACTCTAATATTCACTTCTAATTCGCTAAATATTCATTCATTCCTAGAAATGGAACATTTGATCTATATGTTTAATGAAAGTCTTTATTAAAACATTTCTCTCCATTTTTACTTGTATTGTTCACGAAATCTTTCTCAATCAATTATATTCATTGTTGATTTTCAACCATACTTAATACTTCACTAAAATCAATTAGTATCATATCTTACATGAGCATAATGTTCTAAACATTAAAGCACAATGAAGTAGTAGGCATGTTCGTTTACTCTTATGCTTTGGTATATGCCATCAAGATCATTACATCTTATCCAGAGATTTATTTTCAAAAAGTCACCAATTAATATCTTAATCTAATGATAACTTAAACTCAATTGATTCTAGATAACATTGGAGTTTTCTATGCCTATACAAAATTTACTTATCCTTAGTAGTTACCATTTCAATACATCCACTTAAATCAATGCTTCCACTACGCTACTCTAAGCCATCTCATAATTTTAACTATGGGGACTAAGACTTAAGAGCATTCAATATATCATAGATCACTCTCTGTACCATATCCATGTGTTCCATAACATCATTCACCAAGGTAACCATGTTATTGGATATGCATTCATAATAACTGATCAACTTAATTTTGAGGACTTCTACATATATTGATATCATTTATTTTATCTTACTTAAGTACGTTCTCAATCAATTCAAAAATATAAGATTCGTAACTATCATGAAATTTTAATATCAGATCTAATGATATAACCTTATACTGAATCATAAACTTTTAACACATTAATTAAACAACCATTCCAGTTCCAAGTTCAACCTCTCAAGGTTATAGGAAATTTTGGTTTCTTCCAACTTTGCTTGTACACTTTAAATCTTTCATTTTTACCTGTATCTTTATTTCTCTTTTTTTTTAGTCAATCCATAAAAATGTATCCACATCTATGTCAATTCAAAGGTATACAATCATAGCAAAATATTGTTATCGTGTTCACTGATATAACCATGAATACAAATACACTAAATCTATGTCTAACATATCGAACCAGTATCTCTTATTTAAAGATATGAACAAACTTTCATTTTCTCATACTCTGATAGATCATCATTCTTCTCATTATTTCTAATAGTTAAAACTTTTAACAAATGCTCATATGATAATTGATAGAAGATGGGTAGAAGTTGAAAGTTATGAGGAAGAAGTAAGTTCTCGGTGGGGAAGGGAGGAGAAAAAGAAAGAAGACAACAAATGCAGAGATGAAACAATCTTCTGTAATAGTTCAATTCATTAGATTCAAGGTGTCATTACTCTAAAATGATACTTGTCACATATGCATGCAAGCCACTTTTCCTCTTTATACACTGCTAAATATTAGTCAACTGTTCTACCGTTTGTCATTAAATCTCCAAGCCATTTCTCACACAATCTCTAAGCCATTTTTCACTGATTGAGCCCAAGTTTATCATATAAATTGGCGACACTTTCATAGTTTTTAATATACTTTTTGACTCTTAATTCTTGATTTTGTGTTTAAATTAGTCTTTGAGTTTGTGCTTATATTTTATGCAATTTAATAGTAAAAATTGTTACAAATTGACTTTAGTGCATTATAAATTTTCTAAGGACAATTGATACTGCAAATTGCTATTTTTTATTGTAGGAGCCTCAAAGGAAAGGAGTCAATGGGATAAAATGGAGTCAACATGAGGACATGAGCTTTAGGATGTCGGCCGCGGCAAAGGGTCCAACAAGCATACGCTGTGGCGTAACATTCCTTTCGTCACGGTGAACTCTCTGAAACCCGGACTAAATTGGAAACTTCTCTCACCGTTCTGGCCCGACCCACGACCCAATATTTAAAAACATGCCAAATTAGGTCATGAAAGACATACGGACTTACAGACACAGACAGGGAGAGAACAGACACACACATAATCCATTCCTCTCACTCTCGACTTTCATCCATCAACTTCAACTACTTGTTGGAGTTATGTAAATATAATGCCTTGAAAAGCAAGTGTATTTACATGTAACTTTATCTTCTTCAGTTACAATTTTGTAATGAAAATATTTATTATTAATAAAAC
>JANSVA010038266.1:0-13771 GCA_025504915.1 Erythroxylum reticulatum | reverse complement strand
TTTATTACGAGCAGACTCCTTTTTATTAACAGGATCTTTTTGTTTTTAACATCAACAAGATCCTTTTGAAAGTTGATAGGACCTTTCTATATATAGATCTAGTTTAGTTTAGCTGGGTCTTATTAATTTGAAAGTACATCGATTTTTTTTTACACACAATTCATACCCCTTTTGCATGTGCTTACTTTACCACTAAGCAGTGCCTTTGTTTATTGTCACTAGTTTGACTCCTTATTTTCCTCATCATATGAAAAATTATGATCTTCAGATGTCATATGCACTTCCTCCATTTGAGGTTCTTCAAGATAACTTCTAGGTTGATGATCATTCACCTCTAGTGTTTTTCCTATCTTCAAACTTCCAATCTCTAAGGAGTCCATGCACTATGGAAATATGTTAAATATTTGTTCACCCTTTTCTTCCTTGTTAATTTCTCCATTCTACTAGGTAAACGTGGAGGATTAGTCTTAAAAATAATTATGGACTTAGTACTTACCTTCAAGTTGAATAATGAGCCTATTTGATAATCAGCGGATTGCATTAGCTATTAGCTGATTCTATCAGCGGTTAGCTGATAATGGATTATATCAACTAATTTGACCAGCTGATAACATAAGCTTTTTATTAAATATGTTTGGTAAAATTAGTTGATTAGTATTAGTTGTTTATGTGTAAAATGACTTATGAGGGCATAACTTAAAAAAATATCTTATTTCATTATGATTGGTAAGGAAAAGGGAAATAAAGTAACTGTGGTTAATATATATGCATATGTATATGTTTAAGACGTAAAAATACAAGATATATTTAATTACTATTGTTTAAAATATACATGTACAAAATATCATGGTGAAGAAAATACTACTCCTTACTGGTTAATATATGTTATAAATGTTGTAAAATTAGTTTGTTATTTAAAAATCAATATAATTTAAATAAACTTACATTTAACTTATTCTAAATTTAGTTTATATTTATTCAAAAGACGTGTGATTAAATTTTATTCAAATTCGTTATAAATTTGTAGTTTATCTTTTGAATGTTAGTGTCAAAATTTAGTGAAATTGTAGATATCTTATCTTTATTTTCATAATATTATCCGCTTATTCTTATGTATATAAATAAATAAATAAAAATATATATTGTGTATTTTAAATATATTAAATTTATTTTTTACTGATAATTTTTCTATTTGAAAAATGTTATTGTTCTTGCTTTCTTTAATAGAAAAAAAGCTTGTGAAGAGGAATAAAACGTGGGTTTGGTTGATGATTTATGCAAAGCTCCAACATAGTACAACACCCATTAAATTCAAAGGGCACCATTGCATTTTCATCTCTTAAATGTTGATTGTTGGAGGAAAATGCTCCAATATTCTAGTTTTTTTCATTTTTAGCTGATTTTTTAAAATTAGCTAGTTAATAAAACAAATTATCAAACAACTTCAATAGCTTTTTAATATCAACCATCTGATTTATGTACCTAAGCTAAAAAACAACTAATAAGTTATTTACCAAATGAGCTTAATGTATCCTTTTCTCCTTCGAGCTCCTCTTCCACTTCCTCGACACATGCAATTTCTTAAGTAGTTCTCTCAAGATTGTCACGCTCCTCTTCACTTTGTAATTTCTCTACATGTTGTTTCTAATTTCTATTGCTTTTAATCGCCTTCATATCTTGATTTTGGTTACAAATCCTTGTGTTTTGATCCAAATTTAAGAATAATTGAGTGAAAAAGGTGTGAATATTGCATGAATGTTAATTGGGTTATTTTGTAAATTTTGCATTAAAACACCAAAGTCATTTAAATTTTGCATGCAAATTAAAAAAAGAAAGAAAGAGGAAATTAAATGTTATTCATTTTAAGGTGGTGATAAATCACCACCGTGACATGATCACATGTGTCATCACTTTACCACCTTAAAGTGCATAACATTTAATGTAATTAAAAGTCACCACTATGCAAGGTAATGATTTTATGTAACACCCATGCATGGTTAATGCATGGGTGTTACAAAGGTGTCACGACACGCCTGGGAGTGGCTAGTCATGAGGTGACTTAACTAGTCACTGCTGTGCAAATTCGTGGGCACTATCCTTGAGTCTAGCATATGCAGGTTGATAGCGTAACAACCTTGCAAACTTAAACCTAGAGTTGGGCTATAAAAAGAAGAGGAAGTATAAAAAGAAAGGGGTGGCGACTGAAGAGAAATCATCATTCATTCACTATTTTTCATTTGTTCACTCACACAAAGACACAAACATAAGAGGCGTAGAAAGATAAAGACAAAGAAGAGAAATAGAGACGAGAAGTGTGAGTTAAGAAGAGAGGCCGAAAGTGAGAGATGGAGTTGATCTTGAGCAAACATTCAGTTGGAGGAGAGCAACTGAAGTAGAAGACGAGATCCAAAGCTAAAATTTGAGAGTGCAAAAGACCTCCAATATCTCATTATCTGAACCTCTGTTTGCTTATCTCATTCCTCATCTGTTACTTGTTTCTTTGAGTTTACTGTTCTGTTGGTATTAACTGATTCATACTCTTATTAGCTTAACGACTATTGCTTATTATGTTATCATAGTTCATTTAAGTAGTTACTGGGTTATTATTTTCAAACTTTGGTTGAGAGTAATATGGGATTGAAGTAGTTAAGTATCATGAATTGTGTGTATGATATGACGGGCTGATCTCTTTTCTTAAGAATTAATGTAGCTATTTAGTTGAATATGCATGATTGGGTTACAAATATGTTTTCTTATTTATTATTGTGGTTTTTGAACTGAATGGACATAATAGAATGGCCAAATTTTACATCATTTTAATGTTAAATGAAGATTTAAGAGATCAAGTTTAATACAAATCGTGAAACTATGGACACTTACGTTAAGAACTAGAAATTTATGAACTTAAGTGTTAATTGGTAGTTGGTTTTTATAATTAATTTGGATAAATACATGTTGAATAGGAAAGTTAGACTAGTTCATTATTCGAATTGATTTAGAACTTAACCATTAATTTTTGTAAAACAACAATCCAATCATTTTCCCTTAATCATGTATAGGAGATTAAATTAGTAAAATTAATTCTCAAGAGTTTTTCAACTTCGATTAATCTATTTTTCTTTACTTCCAATTGATTCTGTCTACTTTCAATTTAATTTCATAATTTTCTTTAAAAGCTTTCACTTAATAATCGGGATAGAATGTCTAGGACTGCATTTTTTATTTTTATTTTTAATTCAAACTTAATTTAAGTTGTCCAATTTCACCTCTGTGGAGACAACCCTTGGTTATCAACTACAACTATCTTGTATCCTTCTGAGTAGGATAGCCTAGGTCTTTTTAGAACTTTTTGGGCATAATACTGCACTAACATCCCTTGTGTACACCTATAGTTAAGATGATTGTGTCTCTTCGCTTTGTGATGTTAGCCAGTTGATAGCTTCCACCAATTGACCCATCTAGCTTGCTAAGTTCTCAATTCTAAAACTTGTTTCTTACTAGAATTGCATTTCTTACTGTTGATATTTGCAAAGTATTAGGAACAAAAACTTTAACTAATTCTTCTAGAGATGTATATAAGTTTTACTGCCTCTCTAAATCTTGGATGCTAGACCTTGTATCCAATAAAAATTGCCTTCCATCCTAAAGGAATTGTGGAGCATTCTGCTAAAAGTATAGATTATTAATATGTGTTTAATTGATTGTATATTTATTCAATAACACTTGGTGATTAATGATATGAAATTGCTTAACATACTCATTTTGACTCATATGTGGTTTTAGGCACAATTTGGAAGCAAATGAGTTAAAGTGAGTTGAAATCACTATATTTGGATCATTTTCCAAAGAATCACACTCATGGTTCTTCATGAAGAGAGAAGAAGAAGATTAAAGCAAGAATAAGATAAGAACTTAATAAGAAATATAAAGATATATGATGAAAACGCAAATTAGAAGAGGGTTGGAAAATTACACAGTCATGCAATGTAAAACATCATTTATGGTGGTGAATATTTTAACCTAGCTTTCCATTTATACCACCTTTCCATTTAACATAGCTACATTTTAAACAAGGTTGGAAGGTATAAAGAATAAATGAGTGGATGGTTGGAAGAAAAGGAAGAACCGAATGTGTGTGATGGCTTTAACAATTAAATGTTACAGTCGTGATACGCATTACTAAAAGAGACAAATTGTTACAGCCATGACATGCATTAGAAGACAAGATAAAAGGACACCTATCCATTTATTCTGAAAACCTAGTTTCCATATGTTTTGGAATGTAGCTTGGGAAAGAAAAACAATATGTTGGCCAGTTGAGAAAGAAACATGCGTGAGTGGAGGCTAAAACATGCATTAGTGGAGAATGAAGTAGTGCACTGTGAGAGCTTATTCTTGATTAATACTCCTTGATTTTCAAGAATAAGTAGGTGGAAGGCAGCTAGACAAATTTGGGACAACTGAAAAAAGAAAATAAAAGCTGAGGATTTAAAAAAAAAGAGAGAAGGATCTGGAACAAATGACAACAATCGAGGGTGTGTAAAGAGCTTATTATAGGTTTCCTAATACTTAGGGTTAGTTAATGAGTTCTTCTTAATTAACTACAACCTAAGGGAAAACTAGGATTAATAAAGCTTGTTGTTAATTCTCAATCAATAGTCTAAAGAGAGGTGTGAAGACGATAATTCAATGAGTTGTTTTTACACATTCAATTTTACATTGTTTTCTAATTTATATCTCCCTGTTTTATATATATGTAGAATTTGGGAAAGTAATTGGATTTAATCTCTATAGGATCGACCTAGACTTGCCATTATTATAGTTATAGGTTTAGTTTATTTTGTGTAGTATTACGACGTGCTGCATCAATTTTGGTTCTATTTTTGGGGATTAATATCCTTTGCTTTTCTAAATTTATTTGCTTTCTCTTATTTTGTTATTGTTATTGTTATTTTTATATTCGATTAACTTATTTTCTTATTTGTTTAGTTACGATATATGACAATATCTTCTCACTCTAGTGAATTGAAAATTGATCTAGAGCTTGAAAGAACGTTACGCAGAGTGAGAAGACAAATTGCACAAAGTTTCGAGGATCCTTCATCATCTTATAAGAAACTTGATTCATCACTTAGAATTCAAATAATTTTAGATTTGCTTTCTAATTCCTCAAGTGATTCCATTTCTAAAATTGATTCTAACATGGTAGGTCAAAACAATGATCGCACTCTTAAGCAATTAGCTACTCCTGATTTCAATCATCAATCTTTATATATTGATTTTCCCACCATTGTTATCACTTTTGAGCTTAAATATAGTCTAATTCATCTTTTGCCTACTTTTAGTAGTATGCCAGGTGAAGATCCTCACAAGCATTTCAATGAGTTCCATATGGTCTATTTTAGCGTCAAGCCAGCTGGGGTAGAAGAAGAGCAAATTAAGTTTAGAGCACTCCCATTCTCATTGGGGGACACTGCCAAAGATCGACTTGACTACTTGCCCTCAAGATTAATCACTATGTGGAATAAGATGTAAAGGCCTTTTCAAGAGAAGTACTTCCCTGCTCCTCTAGCTACTAATATTCGGAAGGAGATATGTACAATCTGACAACATCATGGGGACACATTATATAAATACTGGGAGCATTTTAAGAGTTTGTGTGCTAGCTACCTATATCATCAAATAACCAAACAACTTTTGATCCTGTACTTCTATAAGGGGCTTCTGCTGTAAGAAAGAAGTATGATAGATGTAATAAGGGGAGGTGCACTAGTTGACAAGACACCCATCGAAGCCATAAATATGATTTCCAACATGGTCGTTAACCCTCACCAATTCAACATTCGAGAAGACCTCTATCCATTGAAAGTTAGTAAAGCTAGTACTAATACATTGGAGCAACAAATAGTTGGGTTAACATCTTTAGTGAGGCAAATGGCTGCAAATGGTGCTCAATAAGGCAAGGTATGTGGAATTTACACAATGGTGGGATATCCCACTGATACGTGTCCAACCTTGTAGGAGACTTTAATAGAACAAGTGAATGCTTTTGGAAGCTTTTCGGGTCAACCATAAAAGAACCCTAGCTATCCCTATGCACAGAACTCAAGATGGAAGAATCTTCCACTCAACACTTATGGGCAGCAGGAAAACAACAAAGGTCCTACCTATAGCTATATCAAATACAAGCTCAACCATTGAGCTCTAGACCTTCATTGGAAGAAATAATGAAAACTTTGGCTCAGAATAACATATAATTTCAACAACAAAAAGAGCTAGCATTCAGAATTTGGAGAATCAATCGAGTCATATAGTTACTACAGTGAGCCGATTGGAGAATCAAAATTTGGGTAAGCTTCCTTCTCAAACAATTGTAAACCCAAAATAAAATGCAAGTGCTTTCACCCTGAGAAGTGGTAAAGAAATAAAGGCACCATATAAGACTCCTATTGTTAGTGATGATGAAGAATTTGAAAGGGAACTTGAAATGTCTCTGAAAGAAGTTGAAAAGGGAACTAAGGTAAATTCTCAATCTCCCCTGATTAAAAATTTTACTAAAATTTCGCCCCCTTTTCCTAGTAGGTTTGCTAAATTGAATAAAGAGGAACAAGATAAGGAGATTTTGGAAATGTTCAAAAAGGTAGAGGTGAACATGCCCCTAATTGATG
This sequence comes from Erythroxylum reticulatum, assembly GCA_025504915.1. Classification (NCBI taxonomy): domain Eukaryota; kingdom Viridiplantae; phylum Streptophyta; class Magnoliopsida; order Malpighiales; family Erythroxylaceae; genus Erythroxylum; species Erythroxylum reticulatum. The sequence continues at coordinate 7,103 of JANSVA010038266.1, read as the reverse complement.
TTATAAGGAAATTTCCTCGATATGCCGAATTTCTTAAGCAGTTATACACATCTAAAAGGAAATTAAAGGGAGACGAGAAGTGAGTGTGGGGGAAAACATGTTTGTAATCATTCAAAGAAAGCTTCCCCCAAAGTGTAAGGATCCAGGAACATTTACAATTCCTTACAAAATTGGTGATACCAGATTTGAAAAGGCAATGTTAGATCTATGAGCTTCAGTAATGTCATGCCATATTCCATTTACACTTCATTAAATTTAGGATCTTTGAAAAAAACATGTGAGATAATACAATTGGATAACATATCTAATGCTTATCCTGTAGGGGTTATAGAGTATGCTTTAGTGTAAGTCAATGAGTTGGTTTTCCCAGCTGACTTTTATGTATTGAACATGAAGGGAGAACCTTCATCTAATTTTTCACCAATCCTTCTGGGATGACTGTTTTTAAAAAGATAAAAGATAAAGATTGACTTGGATGTAGTAACATTAACCATGGAGTTTGATGGTGAAATTGTCCACTTTAATATTTTTGAAGCTATGAGGCACCCTAGTAATGTTCATTATATTTTGTCAATTGATATCATTGATTGTTATGAGTTAGATGTCATTTTTTGTATGAATTTATAGGAAAATGCTTTACAAAGTTCGAACTTGTTAATTACAAATGAAATAGAAGAAATTGTGCTAGCATTGAAATCACTGCAACCAATACCAAAAAGGTATGTAATTCTAAATATTGAACTACCAATATCTAATATGAAATTTTTACCTTTGATTATTTAGGCACCTATAATTAAACTGATGCAATTACCAGAGCACTTAAAATATGTGTTTTTGGGAGAAGGAAAATCACTAATAATAATCATAGCTAGGAACTTAACCAAGCTTCAAGAGGAAAAAACTTATTTGAGTGCTTAAAGACCATATTACAGCTATAGGGTTGACCATAGCTGACATTAAGGGTATTAGCCCTTCGACATGTATGAACCTTCTTTTGGAAGAAGGATTCAAGCCTTCAAGATAATCGTAAAGAAGATTGAATCCTCTAATGATGGAAGTGGTAAAGATAGAGATCTTGAAGTTGCTTGATGTTAGTATAATCTACCTAATTTTGGATAGTAAATGGTTGAGTCCAGTTCAACTAGTAATAAAGAAAACTAGGATTATAGTGGTGAAGAATGAGAATAATGAGTTTATCCGTAAAAGAATTGAAAATGGATGGCGAGTATGCGTAGATTACAGGAAATTAAATGATGCTACATGCAAGGATCACCTTCCAATCCTATTCATCGATCAGATGCTTGAATGCCTTGCGGGACGATTTTACTACTGTTTCCTTAATAGGGATTTAGGCTATAACCAAATTATGATAGCTCAGAAGGATCAGGAGAAAATAACCTTCACATGCCCATTTAGTACATTTGCCTACAGAAGGATGTCGTTTGGACTCTGTAATGCCCCAATCATCTTTCAAAGATGCATAGTAAGTATTTTCTCTGAGTATGTTAAGCACATTATTGAGGTCTATAAGGTTGATTTAACTATCTATAGGGATTCATTTGATGTATGCTTGGATAATCTAAATTACGTACTTGAATGATGCATCGAAGCTAATCTTGTTCTCAATTCTGAAAAATATCACTTTATGGTTGAACAAGGAATAGTTTTGGGACATGTCATCTCATCTAGAGGAATTGAGGTTGATAAAGCTAAGGTAGAAATTGTGCGAAACTTACCCTACCTCAAAAATGTGTGAAAGGTTTATTTTTTTCTTAGATATATAGGTTTTTATTGCAGTTCTATCAAATACTTCAATAAGATCTTAACAAGTCTCTGTCTGATACAAAAGGACATGCTATTTGAGTTTGATGAGGGATGCAAGCAAGCATTTGATATGTTGAAAGAGCTTTTGACTTCGACACTAATCATTCAACCACTTAACTGGACTCAACCACTTTAGATTATGTGCAATGCGAACAATTTTCCTGTGGGTGTTATTCTAGGTAAAATATGTGGCAAGATGATTCACGCCATTTACTACTTCAAGAACTCTTAGTCCAGTACAATGCAACTACTCCACCACAGAAAAGGAGCTTTTAGTTGTCGTGTTTGCTTTAGATAAATTTAGAACTTACTTGCTTGGTTCTAAAGTGATTGTCTATTATGATTATATAATATTAAGGTATCTTTTATCAAAGAAGGAAGCAAAGCCAAGGCTTATTAGATGGATTCTCCTGCTCCAAGAGTTTGATTTGGAGATCAAAGACAAGAAATGTGTAGAGAATTCAGTCACAGATCTCTTGAGTTGAGTTGTGAAGGAAGAGGACTTAGTATCATTACAAGAGTTGTTTCCAAATGAGCAATTACTAGCACATCAAGGTAAAATTCCATGGTATGCTGATATTATAAACTATCTAGTGAACCATAAGATATCTAATAATTTAAGCAAGGCTAAACAGAACAAAATAAAGAGTGAATCAAAATATTATATCAGGGATGATTTTCTATTATAGAAGTGTTATTCGGATCAAGTGATTAGGAGTGTATGCTTGAATATGGATATGAATCAAATTTGAAAATTTGTCATTCTTGTGCTTATGGTGGCTATTTTGGGCCTAATAGAGCTACTAGGAGAATACTTGAATGCAATTTTTATTAACCAGATATATTTTGAGATTCGTATTTGTTATGTAAAGCATGTGAACAATGCCAAAAATACGGTAGTTTATCTATAAAGATCAAATGCCTTTATCAACAATTCTTGCATATGAAATTTTTGATATATAGGGCATCGATTTTATGAAACCATTTCCTTCTTTTTTTGGTTTTATTTACATTTTGTTGTATATGGATTATGTTTAAATAAGTGGAAGCTAAAGCCACCAGGACTAAAGATTTTAAATTTCTTGCAGAAATTTTCAAGTATAACATTTTTGCTCGGTTTGGAACACCACGAACATTAATTACCGACAAGGGTAATCATTTTTGCAACTGATTGGTGGGAAATCTTTTAAAGAAATACCATGTCACTTGTAAGGTGTCTACAACCTTTCATCCACAGATGAATGGGCAAACAGAGGTGTCAAATAGAGAAATTAATTCCATCATTGAGAAAATGTTGAGCCCAAATTGTAAAGATTAGAGTAAACGACTTAATGATGCTTTTTGGGCATATAAGACTACATATAAGACACCAATTGACATGCCTCCATACCAACTAATTTACGAAAAATTGTTTCATCTTCTAGTGGAAATTGAGCATAAATATTTCTACGCCATTAAGTAATGCAATATGAAGATGGACACGATTGGTGAATAGAGGAAATTGCAATTGCAAAAATTGGAAGAGCTTAGGCTTGAATCTTTTGAGAATGTAGAAATTTACATGGAAAAATTTTGTGATTGGACAAAAAGTTCTTCTCTACCATTCATAACTTAAGGTTTTTTTTCTAGGTAAATTGGGTTCCCGTTGAATTAGACCTTTTGTTGTCACTAATGTGTTTTTACACGCTATAGTTGAAATTGAAAGCTTACAGACAAATAAAAAATTCAAATTCAATGGTCATCGACTAAAACCCTTCTATGAAGGATTCCAATTGGATGATGTGGAAGTGATAGGGTTAAAAAACCCTTATTATGAAGATTGAGCAAAGTGGAGTCGAGCCAATGATAGTAAACAAAGGCACTACTTAGGAGGGAACCTAAGGGAATTTAATTTATGTCTCTTTACATTTTCACAATTACTATTTTCCTTAAATGCTCCATATCTTGCTTTTGATGTTACATTGGGGAGAGTGTAAGTTTTAACTGTAAGGGTGGGGATCGTAGTTTGATATTAGCTTTTATGCATGTTTTGGAGCTTAATTGTTGCTTATGTGACTTCTTAGGCAATTTTCAAAATCAAAAAACAAAATAAAAAATTCTTATTTTTTATTGCTTTTAAGACTATGTAGTCATAATTAGAGTGTCAATATAATACAAATATTCATAGAAAACTTTAGCATGTACTTTTATTCTTATGATTGTTCAATGTGCATTATCTTTAGAATAGTAGTAACTACTGGTAGACAAAAGCTAGTGAGATTTTGAGCTTTTATAAACTGACACATTCATATCAGTCTTATTTTTATTTAGTTTATGACTGACCTTCATGACATGTACACCCTAATTTTGCTTTGATTTTCTATTCGAGATCACATTTTAATCACATGCATTATCATAGAAATAATTAGACATTCTTTGTTTATACAAGCTACATTAGCCAAATAGCCTACCTTATTGACATGATTTTTTCCTTGTTAAGTCCTCTTGAGCTTTATTTACCTATTCTTTGTGTACTAACCACATTACATGCTTTTAAACTTAGCCAAATGTCCTACCCAAGACATAAAGCTAGTGGAACATTTGTGATTGTTAAAGATTGTGGATGCATAAAAGTATAAGTGTGGGGGTGTACATATGTGTGGGTTAGACAAAATGATTGGGATGATATTTTATGATGTAGTTTCTTTGAATGTATAAAAAAAAAGAAGAGAAAAGCAAAAAATCAAAAAGAAAAAAGAAAAGAAAAGAAAGAAAGAAAAAATATGTTTAAATAAAATTATCACGGATGAAATGTATATGCATTGCAAAGTTATATATGATTAATCTTTCCTCCTAAAGTTGTATTGAATGGGTTACTTGAGTAAGATGGATATGAGGTAGATGTTGTTTTCAATTGTCACTCCCTATAATCACTAAGTCTTGTTTATGATCAACTTTTGTAAGTGAATTGTGCTTCTTTTGGTTTATGGTCAGAGAGCTTAAATTTGAGCTAAGAAACATAATTTTTGCATTTATTATAGTTGATTTACACAATTGTGAGTGCGTGTTGGTTTTTCCACTTGATGTTATATCGAGTGTTTCTTATTTCACTAGCTTTAATGGCTTTCATGCTACTTTACCCAAATACATATCACCTTACCCTTGCCCACATTATAACCCAAAAAAGTCCTTTGATTCATAATTTTGCATGTGACTTTTAATGATGGAGAAATGAAATGATATGCAAATTTGTGAAATGTCATGGTTATGAATGATGTTGAGTGTACCTATGGATATATGTTATTTAAACACATTTCCCAAATCTACCTCTAGATTGATCAGTTTCTAAAGGTAATGAATGTTGATTAATCATGAGTAGAAGCTTTGAATGTTGAGTTATTGCTATGATTTTTGAAAGTTGTTCATCTTTATTTATGACGATCTATTCTTAGTAAATATGAAAAATGAGTAAGAGTTTTGGTTTATGACTTTGATTTTAACGATTTGCCTGAGGTCAATCAAAAAGCTAAGTGTGGGGGGAATTGATAAATGCTTAATCAATTGTATATTTATTCAATAATATTTGGTAATTAATGACATGAAATTACTTAAGGTACTCACTTTGACTCATATGTTGTTTTAAGCATAATTTGGAAGCAAAGGAGTTATAGTGAGTCCAAAGCATTATATATAGACTATTTTTTGAAAAACCACACTCATTTGTCTTCATAGAGCAAGAAGAAGAAGATTAAAGCAAGAAGATAAGAAATTACCAAGAAAGATGAAGACATCATTTATGGTGGTAAATATTTTAACTAACTTTCCCAGGTTCGAAGGTATAAAGAACAAAGGAATGGATGGCTGGAAGAAAGGGAAGAACTGAATATGTGTGATGGCTATAACAATTAAATGATATAGCCACAACATACATTACAAGAAGGAACAAATTCAGCCATGACATGCATTAGAAGACAAAAAAAAAGGAAACCTATCCATTTATCCATAAAAACCTAGTTGCCAGATGTTTTAGAATGTAGCTTAGGAATAAAGAAAGAAAAATAAGGTGTCGGCTGGCTAAGAAAAAAGTATGTGTGAGTGGAGGTTGAAACATGTGTGAGTGAAGGCTGAAATATATGTTAGTGGATACTGAAGCAATACATTGTAAGAGTTGATTCTTGATTAATCCTCTTCGATTTTTATGAATAAGTAGGTGGGATGCAGTTGAAAAAATTTGGATAGCTGAGAGAGAGAGAAGAAAATAAAGGGTGAGGTCTAAAACAAAAACATAAGAGAAGGAGCTGGAACAAAAGACAACAACTGAGAGTTATGTAGAGAGCTTGTTATAGGTTTCCCAATCGTTAGGGTTAATTAACTAGCTATTGTTAATTAACTACGACCTAACAAAACTGAGATTAACAGAGCTTGTTATTAATTCATGATCAATAATCTAAAGAGAGGTGTGACGACAATAATTCAATGATGTATGTGAAATTGTGCTTAGGCCAAGATTAAACCAAAGAATGGGATTTCAACCCATTAATCAATTTTATCACTTTGTTGTTGTTTAGATTGAATTGCTTTTACATATTAAATTTTAAGTTGTTTTCTAATTTGTATCAAACCAAAGCCCCCTATTTTACATATACATAGAATTAAGAAAGTAAATAGATTTAATCCCTGTGGGATCGACCTAGACTCGCCAATACTATAATTGTAGGTGTAGTTTATTTTTATAATGTTACAAAATGCTACACTAATTATTCTATTAAATTTGAATAGTTTTATCAACCATAACATTAAGTAATTCTTCTAATGATGGACTTGAGTCGTAATAAGAAGCTTCTAGTCTATACAAGAATTGTTGTGTGTCCTGCAAACTATTAAGGAAATAATTTTATTGGTTATTTTATCCATAACTAAAGTTTGTACGATCACTACAAATATGGTTGTAATATTGAGAATATGAATTATAGGAAAAAAATACTTCCGTCCATGTAATTTTAAATTTTTTTAAAATACACAAACATTAAACAAGAAGTGAAACAACCAAGAAATAACTAAAAAGAAACTAATTATAAACAAATATATACAAAACACCAATTGAAATCAAAAACTAAAACTAAAACACCACACTCCCTGGCTACGACACCAAAATTGATGTAGCGCATTGTAACACTACTTAAAATTACTAAACTTACAATTATAGTAGTGATGAGTCTAGGTTGATCCAATAAAGAGTGTTCGGTTAACTTTTGTAATGAAAGGAATTGATTTTTAAGTGATTGGGGGGGGTGGGGGGG